>JAGDFM010000305.1:1076-24255 GCA_019155715.1 Phytophthora pseudosyringae
CGCCCTGCCCCCCGCCCCCCCCCCCCCTCGACGTGGCTCTCATGTCCTCTCTTCCGGATAGGAACTCACCGTTTAAGTCTCAGAGCTACTCCGACGCAGACTCCGAGACTCGCGCCAAGAAGCGGCCTCGCTCCTCGCAAGCGCACGATGAGTTTATCCGGCGCTTCCAAGCAGCTACTGAGACTCGTCCGCGCGGCAGACACCGCGTAGCAAACAAGACGCCGCTCAGTGCCACGCACGAGATTCGTCGGCTCAGGGCTCAGGTGACGGCTTTGGGGGGGGAGCTGGGGGAGCTGCAGTCCAAGTGGGAGGAACAGCTCCCGGACACGCGCACACTCGCCGTCGCGCAGCTTTCTGCGCGTGAGAAGCACGACGTGATCCAGACAGAAGCCACGCAGAGCGAGCTCCAAGCGGTCCTCCTCCAGCAGCAATTGATGTTCGCTACACTGCAGTCTGCGCTCCTTCACGCGCCACTGCACTCGAATGGGGAGGGTCTCCTCAAGGCGCTGCACTTTAAGACCCAAGTCGGTCGTGACGCGGAAGAACGCGAGAAAGCGCTCCTGGTGCATCACGCGCGGTCGCTAGCCACGCTGCCGTCGATCGTGGACAAGTTTGCTCAAGTAGCGACCGACAAGGTCCTCGCACAGAGGAGCAGGGAGGACGCAGGCAAACCCGTGACACCGCTGTCCCAGATCGACATCACCGGCTGCAAGGACTTCTCCCTCCTCTCTAGCGTCTTCATCTCCGAGATACCGCACGATTCCTTAGAGGAAGTGTACGAGGCCATCTTGAGATACTTCGACGACATTCCAGAGTGGATGGAGCGCCATTTTGGCATTGACGCCAAGTGCAAGCGACTTAACAGCGTGGACTCTCCGGTCGTGTATTGGCGCTTGACTCTCGACGGCGGCAGCGGAGTCCCAGCAGCGGTGAACCACGTCTTGTGCTCCGAGCTCACAAAGTCGTACGGGATGTTCCACATCGACGCCATCACGGACGATCCGCTGCATCCCGTGTCCTCGACAGGCCTGGTGCAGTATGGGCTCAACGGGATAACCATCACGCCCCGGGAAGAGCCGCAGACGGGGAAGATCACCTCGGTGACGCTGCGGTGGCTAGTTGTCTACCGCTACAACCTTTTGCCCGATGATACCGTTATTCGTGACGAGCTGGAGAATGTCCGCCCCATATTGAACGGTGATCTCATCACCTCCGCAGTGTGCGGTTATCTCCAAGAGAACCAGCAGTCGAGCCCCTCAAAGCGAGTGAGCTCGGTGCAGTAATTTGATCGATAGGTAAGGTTCAATGTCTCCCCAGAGTACAGTAGCGTTAGTGCGACTTGTATTGCCGCGCTGTTAAATAATGCAAAATTGTTGTGGTACCTTACACGGTTCGCTGGGTCATTGGTCTACTACCGGACATTTCGAACCTGCGCTCCATGGGAGGCCCCGTTCCCTTTGAACTGTTGGAAGTTTGCTAGGAGTCGTGAAGCGTAGCGCGTTCGCTGGATAGGGTGGCCAAACCCGGCAGCAAACCTCACGATCAACGATTCGATGGCGTCGTTGGAAAACTCCCGATAGCATGGCTGACGAAGCGGCCAAGCACGACCGGTCCGACCTCACCACTAATGGGCTCAAGACTCTGGTTAAAACTACTGTAGGAGCTCCTCATCCGAACTATTTCCACAGCCATTAGCTGGATGTAGCAGGTTGCAATGCCTTCGATCGTGGATACGTTCGCAATGAGAGAAAAGGAGGACCTCCAGCTCAGGTTGACATCACGACAGCTCAGTCATCTGTAGTAAATTCACCTTCGAGATCCAAACTCGACGTTGGAGGAGGAAGAAAAAGAAACGGCATTCCGGCAACCGCGATCCACGTCCTGTGCTCGGAGCTTACACGAAAATGTATGAGATGCTTCACATCGACGCCAGCACGGACGATCCTCTGGAATTGGAGATCCATGACGGACTTGTACAGTAAGGACTCTGCGGGATGAGCGCGCGACTGGCAAAAAAATTGTCGCTGACGCTGCGGTGGACACACCGCCAGTGGTTGCCTGTGTACCGCTACAAAATGCTACTTCTACTACGTTGTACCAGATGTGAGAGCTGGCCAAGTTCAGGTTGCAGGGCTCCACCCGGTTTTAGTCAACAAGCGTTCGTTTCTGACCGAGTGGATCCAGCGAGACGACAACGCAGCCCCAATGACTCGTGGTAGCTGTCGACGGTTTGTACGAGTGGAGGAGCAAATCCTTTGCCTTGCTGCTTGAGCTAGGCGGACCGACTGCAACACAGACAACTGCGCCACGCCGAGTATCGTTGGGATACTTACCCGTCGATCTTGAGGATGTTGCACTGCAACTCGCATGTACTGTACCTACGGCCCGACAGAGGGACGGGCCGCAGTAAAGAGCGCGCGGAGATTTTAGTCCTCCAAACTCTGAGCCAGGACAGGACACTGTATCTCAACCTCCCCAAAGCAGGGTTTCTTCGCGGGAACAATGTTATCTCTTGATCTGTTGCCATCGGCGATGGCATGATCCGCAGGGTCAATGCACAAAGATGACCATACAGTACATAGTTCTTACTGTACCAACAAAACTGCGGAGGGCAGTGTACACTACCCACGGTGTACCCCGTTCCAGGGATGGGGACTCGAACGTCTTCACGCTCTGAAGTTTGACACACTTTGTTCACGTAGCTCGAACGACGGGGCTGCAGCCAGCCCTACTATAATAACTATGGTGACAGCAAGACCTCGCTCTGAGATCCATGTGAGGTTTGGCGACTATCGAGTGGCACCAAGATTGGCTGCAGGCTGGGCGACTGATTATGCGTCCACCAGACCATTTTTGTATTAGCGATTGATTCAATGTTATACATGCCCCGTTACTGTAGACCAGTGTCTAGGTGAACCGCAGCAATCAGTTGTCACTGCTGAAGCGTATGGCGGTGGTGCTGCCGCCAAGATTGTGAGGCGTGGAGGAGTGGAGGGGAGTCAGTGGAGGGCTGGGGCGTGGGAAACACGTGAAGCTGCTCGCTGAAAACCAGCCGCCTGCAAACAAACATGTAAACGTTGCGATGCCACCGAAAGAATAGTTCTTCGAGCCTCGCGAGTCTCGCTCATTCTTCAAGCAGCCAGAGGGGAGCCAACTCGGGGCACCGCAGCCGCGATTTGACTTGTCGACACGCAAAAACACACGTCACCAACCGTATTGCTCCCTGAAAGCATGGTAGTCATGGCCCCGCTTCCAAGACTAAGCTCCCCCCGCAGAGCCCATAGCTGTCCCGAACCGGGTGCCAACGCGCAGCCTACCAAGAAGCGCCGTCGCTTTAGCGAAGTCCCGGAAACCAACGAAGCGCTGATCCTCGCACTCACGGGGGCCACTACGCGTCCGCGCGGCAGGCCCCGCGACCCGAACAAAGTCCAGCTCACGGCCACGCACGAGATCCGGATGCTGAGAGCTCAGGTGGCTTCTATGGAGGACGAACTCCAAGGCCTGCGGGCCAAGTGGTCCAGACAGCTTCCGGACGAACGCACGCTCGTCTCCGCACACGGCTCCGCTCGCGAGAAGCACGCGGTCAATCTGTCGGAGAAGGCGCACAGGGAACTCCAGCAGCTTCTTCGACAGCAGCAGCTCCTGTTTGCCACGCTGCAGACTGCCGTTCTGCACGCGCCGCTGCATTCCAGTGGGAGCGAAATGTTCGAGGCGCTGCACTTCGACACGCAACTAGGACGCGAGTCCAACGAGCGCGACAAGATGCTCACTGCGCACAACGAGCGGTCCCTCGCCACGCTGCCATCTATCGTGGACAAGTTCTCGCAAATGGCGGTCAACAAGGCGCTGGCGAAGCAGAGCGACGACGCCGTGGAGATGCCCCTGTCTCAAATTGAGATCACCGGCTGCAAGGACTGCACTTTGATCTCGAGCGTGTTCATCTCGGAGATCCCGCACACTTCTCTGGAGGTGGCGTACGCGGCCGTGCTGGCGTACTTCGACGCTATCCCTTCATCGATGAAGAAGCATTTCGGTATTGACGCGAACCGTACGAGACTGAACAACTCCGAGTCGTCTGTCGTCTACCGGCGCTCGACTTTCAATGGGTCGGGACGGTCAACGACCGTGAACAACGTCATGTGCTCGGAGCTTACGGCATCGCACGGCATGGTCCACATCGATGCAGTCACGGAAGACCCGTTGCATCCCTTGTCGGCGTCTGCCACCTCGCAGTACGGAATCTGCGGCCTCACTGTCACTCCTCGGAAGGAGCCCGTGACGGGTAAAACGTTGGCTGTGACGCTGCGTTGGGCCGTCGTGTACCGCTACAACATCCTGCCATGCGATCCCGTGATCAAGGAGGACCTGGAGGTCATCCGGCCCATTTTGAATGGAGACCTGCTCACTGCTTCGGTGTGCGGCTACATTCAACAGCATCAGACACAGCAGCAAAGCCCGTAGAGAACGTAGGAAGGTGCATTGTTTTCGTTTGTGCATGGTAAGCGTCTAAGACGCAGGTTTAATGGAGTGTTGACGGTTGTCTCCCCTGTTATTGCTCGTCGCCACCCCACCGCCAGGAACGTAGCGCCCTTCCATCCTTACCGTGATCAGCTTGAATACTTCGGACTCGTTCTGCAGGACACAGACAACCGGATACCCCGAAGTAGCCGTCCAGTTAGTAGCTGCGAACTCAATTTGAACTCTACCAACAAAGCTCAGTGGCCACAGTGTCCGATTTCCAATCTCCTGTCTACTACGCGTTTCCAGTCTAACTCTTGCTGACGGTTACCAGTCTCATGAATCTCCACTCCATCGACAGCGTGGCGTTGACTTTCACGTAGCTAAGCTTCTCGGGCCCAGACGCCACGTTCAGTACCAAGGAGCGATCTTCGGGTCTCCACTCGCCATCACGTGCATATTTAACGAGATTGCTCAGCACTCAACGAGACTCAGGAGATTCGACCACAAGTGGAGACCCATAGAAGAAGAGGGGTTGAAGCTAAATGGACCAAGCAACAACTCAGACCAACGTGTACTGAAACTCCGCTCGAACGAAGCACAAAGCTGTCAGCCGTATCGTACCACAACTGCAAACTACACTTTTCCAGCTGCAGTTAATGCTTTCTACGTTGCAGGTACACTTGGCGCCGACGTTAAGCGCAAGAGGTTCAACGTGCCCACGGTGTACTCGTGCTTAGCAGTAAAGTTGAACGGAGCGCCAACGCTAACCATGCCTAAGTTGACGCCGTCCCATGCAGTGGCGCTGTGGTGGATTGTGGCGTATTGCTTGGTCCTGCAATATCCAGGAGCGGCAGAAACCACACAAAAACATCGAGTAGCTTGGGTGTGCTTTGTTTGCAATTGGCTGTAAGCTAAATGCCTTCTCCATCATGCATACACACGTAATATTAGCATCCGTGGTTCAGGCTTTCATGTTAACGTAAGTGTAAGTGTCCGCATATTGACGAAAGACTCAACTGACGTAACGCGTCCAGACAGATAAGCAAGCCATGGATTGCAATGAGCGGGCAGCGCCATCGATGGGTGAGTCATCGGAGCGCACGCGTAAAATGAGCAAGGAGGTGCTGAACAGTAACCGAGAGAGGAAGGGGGTTGCATGCTCGTTCGGCAAAAGCTGCAGCTCCACCGGCCCACCAAGTCAGCAGCTGGTTCAGCACTATGCTACATGTATTCCGTACCGATAGCTGTGTGCGCCACGAAATAACGGAGGACGCTTGAAGTATTGATCCGTTGTCACAGCTTCAGTAATCATTCGGAGCGTGCTACAAGCCCCCAAACACTCTCGATTAACTGGCTTCTGGCATTGCTCGCCGTGCTTGAGGCTAACTGCTGTTTCATCGCGGGGTTATGGAAGCAAGCGTTGGGGGAAATGCGTGTTGGCGGACCCCAAACGCATGCGTAGAGAGTGTATGATCCTACATCATCAAGCACCCCACGCCCCACCCAACGCCCCGGCGCAAGCTGAAGCATGAATGCACCCTTACAGCGGTTTCCTCTTGAGAACCACCTTGAACATGCCCCCTTCACATTCCTATTACGCTTTCCGACACGTGACAAACCGTGAATCTTGGACTTGATGTGTGGAGGGTTTGGGCGAGAGAGCGAGTCGGACGGGTGGTGGTGCTCGCCATATGAAGCTTGATCCGCTCAGATCCCTGGGCTGTGCTCGGGCCCGTCACGATAGTTTTCTTCACGCTGCAGCATTCAGGTAGTTCGTTCACACACAAACACACGCAGACCTTCGCTACTTCGCTTGTACTGATCGGAGCCGCTTTCGGTGATCAAGGGAAGCTTTCGCCACATACGAAGTTTGCGGCAATAAACCTCGTAATCGACACTCCTGTTCTCAGATACACTCGTACATATTTCGTGTTCATGTCCTAATACACGTACCGTATTTCGTGTGCATGTCCTGTGTGTTTTAAGATAGACGCGAAAACAGCCGTCGCAGCACAAAGCTCGCTCGTAGCCACCCTTCCCTTCCAGAAGGCATCAGTGCACACATTGTCAATTGGCAACTTTCCCGCTCGGTCGAGCACACTGATCAACCTCCAGCTTGGCAGGTACTCGAGTACCTGTACCTAACACAACAGTCCGAAGACCCCGCGTCGACAACTTACGCCACTGCGTTCCATGAGCCTCCCTCCGACCAACGTGGTTCTCATGGACTCTCCTCCCGGAATGGACTCGTCGTTCAGATCTCGAGCAGACTCTACGATACAAGCCACGAAGAAGCGACGCCGCTCTTCGTTAACCAACGACGACATCATCTCGGCGCTAAAAGGAACTACGAGGTCGCGCGGAAGGTCACGCATTGCCAACAAAACGCCGCTCACTGCCACCCATGAACTTCGTCTGCTGAGGGCGCAAGTAGCCTCCATGGAGGAGGAGCTCCACCGGTTGCAAGCCAAATGGACGAAGCAACTACCGGACGAGCGCGTGTTGACCACAGCGCAGCATACAGCTTCCAAGAAGCGCGAAGTCGCTGTAACCGAGGCAGCCCACATCGAACTACAGGAGATGCTTCTGCAACAGCAATTGATGTTTGCGACGCTCCAGGCGGCCGTCTTCCGTGCTCCGCTTCACTCGAGTGGCCAGGAGATCCTCAAGTCGCTACATTTCGACACTCGCTTCGGACGCGAGCCAGACGAGCGCAGCAAGATGCTAGCTGCGCACAATGCTCGCTCGCTCGCAACGGTGCCGTCGATGATGAGCCGGTTTACGCAAATGGCAGTCGATAAAGTACGCGCGCTTCAAGACGAGGGAGACCCCGCCAGCAAGTCGGTGCTGCCGGTTTCTCAAATTGACGTCACCGGGTGCAAGAGCCACACTCTCGTCTCCAGCGTGTTTATGTCGGAAATCCCGCACACTTCGATGGAAGATGTGTACGCGGCCGCTCTAGCGTATCACGACGCCATCCCCACGATAATGAAGCTCCATTTTGGTGTCGACGCGACGCGCACGAGGCTAAACGGTGTGGATGCACCTGCAGCTTACTGGCGATTGAGTCTCGACGGGGTCGGGCTACCAGCGAACGTGAACCATATCCTGAGCTCGGAGCTGACACCGTCGCACGGGATGATTCACATGGACGCAGTCGTTGACGATCCGCTTCACCCACAGTCACAGTCTAGTCCGTTGGAGTACGGCATTTCGGGGCTCACCATGACGCCGCGGAGAGAGCCTTTGACAGGGAGAACTGTGGCTGTGACTCTGCGGTGGGTGGTCTTGTACCGCTACAAGCTGCTTCCAGACGACCCTGCCCTCCGAAAAGACCTGGAGATCATTCGTCCTATTCTCAACGGCGATCTCATCACTGCGTCAGTGTGCAGTTATATCCAGGAGCTTCAGCAGCAGAGTCCTCGCAACGAGTAGGGAAGTAGCCGAATACGCAGAGGAATATACAGTAGATGGACCCGTACATTCGCTGCCATGCTTTTTCAAGAAAATAATCGCTTGGGGGTGCTCTGAAAACAGGAAACGCAAGTACGTGTACGTACGATCTTCCTATGACAGGGGAATTGTAGCTGCCAGCTTGTGCCGGGGACTTGATCAAGCCTCCGCAAGTTCGAAAACGGACTGGCAGCGAGTTAGGATAGCAAATGGGATGCTGCCTACTGGTATATATGGAGCTCGAGCTCTGCTATAATGCGTGTGGCACCACCCCACGCGTGTCCAACATACTGTACCGCCATGTAGTGAAATGGTAATAATCATGTACTGCGCATTTCCACCAGTACATTGAGCCTTTAGGTTACATGTAATGGGAAAGTATTCGGAAGTCTACAAGACGGTTCCCGTCTCGAGAGCAGAGGGGCTGAGTGTTGCGGGCAGAGAGGCTGGGAGGGCAGCGGGCCAAAAGATCGGACAGGATGTGTATCCCTGGCTGGAATGGTTATTAGAGTTCAACCCGAGCAATCGAGTACTAACACAATATACCTTACCCATTATTATTATTATTAAAGACGGTTCCCGTCGTCACATGCAGATGATAATCGAGTGCCACAGCTGCTGAGCCACAACAGCGAGATCCCGGTACAGTAAGCACACGATGGAAATAATCACCCTTCCACTAAACCTGATATAATAGGCGTCTCACGAGACGCAAGTTCCGTACGAGTAGCAGGCGCTGCAAACTACATCACCTGTTGTTGTTAAGCTTCCTTTCCGCCTGGGTTCCGATACCAGCTTGAGCTTGACACCAAAACATTATTAGGCTTACCGCAACATGCTCCAGCGAGCCTCCGTGACGCGTGGAGGGGTCGGGGCCAACGTCAGTGATTAACCACATTAGCAAACGCAGCGTGCAGCGTCCTCATTCCACTTGTACGCACAGAGATCCAGTGAGGGACTGGTACAGTAGAGTACAGTGCAACGGCATCTACATTTTTTGCCAACGCTTTGCCGAAATTTTGGATCGCTGTTATATTGGCACCTTGGTGCAACGGTATGTGCAAGCTGGTCCTTTCGTGCCCTTGCGTGCTTTCTTCGCGGAATTGTAGCAAGAGAGGACACTTGACTGAGATGGGAGGTACGTGGTGACGAGTGCCTGCTGTTTGGCTGGTTACAGTACTGTACAACAAGTAGTTACAACTTCCCAAGTGACGAGCTTCGTAATCGATTCGCCTCCCTGCCGCACGCCCCAGAGGCTGGGCCAAAGCCCGTATGACTCTCGTGTCGCAATTTTGTTGTGCATCTCAGAAAGTCGCGGGCCCCTTCCTTTCCTGGACACAACAATCTACAACATCCTCCCTCAAGTCCACATCTGTCCCCCCCCTTCGGACGGTCGTCTTCATGACCCGAAGTTCTGAATTGAGCGGATCTTTCAGGTCCCAGAGCTGCCCCGACCCAGATGCAGACTTCCAGACCATCAAGAAGCGACAACGAACTCCTCATGTGAACGAGGTTACTCTCGTGGTGACCCGGGGCCGTCGCTCGCGCGGCAGGCCTCGCATTGCCAACAAGTCGCCTCTTACCACCACGCATGAGATTCGTATGCTAAGAGCACAAGTGTCGTCAATGGAAGAAGAACTTCGGACTCTGCAATCCAAGTGGACGTCGCAGCTTCCGGATGAACGTGTGCTGGCAGTGGCGCAAGACTCGGCTTGCGTAAAGCGTGAGGTGAACCAGGCCGAGCACGCGCACAACGAGCTCGAGCATATCCGACTGCAGCAGCAGCTAATGTTCGCTACGCTGCAGTCAGCCATGTTGCGAGCACCTTTGCACTCGAGCGGTGAGGAGATCTTGAAGGCACTGCACTTTGATACACACCTGGGGCGAGGTCCAGAAGAGCGCGAGAAGAAGTTGCTGGCCCACAGCGAGCGCTCCTTGAACAGTGTGCCGTCTATCCTGAACCGGTTCTCTAAGCTGGCTGTGGATAAAGTGCTGCAGAACCGAGGCGAACGCGCCGTACCCGCACCAGTGACGCCGCTTTCTCTGATCGACATTGCGGGATATAAGGGTTGCACACTCGTTACAGGCGTGTTCATGTCGGAAATCCCACACACGTCCCTGGAGGAGGTCTATGAAGCTGTGTTGGCGTATTTCGAGAACATGCCGACGTCTATGAAGCGCCATCTCGGAGTCAATGTGAAGCGAACGAGGCTCAGCAACCCGGACTCGCCCGCAGCTTACTATCGCTTAAGTTTCGACGGGGCGGGTCTACCAGCGACAGTAAACCACGTCGTCTGCACAGAGCTCACTCCGTCTCATGGCGTAGTTCACATGGACGCCATTACGGACGATCCATTACACCCCGTGCCCACAGCAAGCCCCGTGGAGTATGGTATTTGCGGTCTGAGCATCACGCCTCGCAAGGAACTAGAGACGGGGAGAACAGCATCCATGACTCTGCGGTGGGTGGTCCTGTATCGCTACAACTTGCTGCCAAGTGATCTCATTCTCAAGAACGACCTCGAGGTCATTCGGCCAATCTTGAACGGCGATCTCATCACTGCATCTGTGTGTAAGTACATCCAGGAGAAGCAGCAGAGCCCTCGCGCTGGACATTAAAATTGAAAAAAATATATCTACATGTACTGTAGGTATTGCAGCCCACTTTCAATGCTGACTTACCGGTGTCTAAATCTCATTGCCAGCTAACAAAGCTGGCAATGAGATTTTCAACGCCCGTCGTGCATGTACGCCCAGCAGCCTGACTAGCGTCCTCATGCGTACAGTACAGTGTACTGTGCCTGCCAAAAGCTGGTTTCCAGGTCAGCATTGCTGCAGCGCAACTCCGTGCAGTTGCTGCACGCAAGTGTTACGGTACATGTAGTATGGATAGTTTGGCTGCACGAGGATTCAAAGTACTTGCACTCAGTTCGTGCTGGCAAAACTAGCCTGGTGTTGTCACCGCCATGGAGTTGGTGCTGGTATAGAGATGATGAATACATGTACGTACACACAGGAGCTGGCGAGCAGATCAAGCAGCAACCAGTAAAGTTTACTAACAGTAAATTACTGTAAACCAGAGGGGTGACCAAAGAGATTGGGCATTCTCTAGGCATCAACGGATGTGTCTTCTCCTGTAGCTGCATACTGCGTGGCTGGGACGAATTTTGTTGTAAACACACACGTGCGGCCGAGCTATGAGAGCGTGCCAACGGCTGTGCAACGGCACCCTCTTGGACGGATCAATTTGCAGACCATGCAGCTGTGCCGATGCGGAAATGACCATAACGCTTGCGCATGCTTTGGGATGCGATGAGAAACTTCCTCGGTGGAAGACCGACCACCCATTGAGTCAATGATTGACAGGATGCACGGCGAGTATCCGGATACATGTAGTGCGATCTTCTGCACAAAGCATCCTACGATATGTCACGGTCGACCGGTTGCGAGCTATGGTCATGTGCAGGTACCAGTCCTTCGTCGGCTGGTCAGCGACTCGAGATGCATGGTGTTCTTGGATTGTTAACGTACCTGAACTGCAGGGGTGATAGAAAAATAAAGCTCAATGCTTGAAGGGCTACTTTACTTTACAGTTTACAAAACTTTTTTAGTTCTGTTTATCAATGTTGTACTTATGTTGGAGGCCGTAAACACCGTGTGTTGACCTTGCACATTGTATTTCGTGACGATAGGGCAACCACCAGGCTTCCGTAAGAGGAGCGCAGCCACCTGCTTCCATTGAACATGAGCTAATTGCATGTACACTGCGTGAATTGAACTGGAGTATCCATCCGTCACAGAGCGCTCAGCAATGAAGCGCTTTTAGCATTCTACAACCTGGAGACACATCGACTGATGAGGGTGGATAGTAGCTCCATGTGGGTCCCTAAGACCGCGACGACGCTCTCCAGCTGCGTCGCTAGAAACAATGTAAACTGCTCGAACGTGGCAGCGTCATAGGAGGATGCGGCAGCGCTCGCGTGAAAATGCCAAGCGACAACGGGTTGTGCCATTCGAAGCCTGCAGCATCGAGCTCGGTCGCGGCAATCGCATCTGAGACGACATGAATTCACATGCGCGCCACAGACAGACTTTGGCTGCACATCTCGCCGGCAGGGGCTGGCTCATGATCTGACGCCGCGAGCTCTTTCAGAGCGAGCACTCGCTGCATAGCTCACGTAATTCGCGCTCCACCCGAAGCTTGCCTGGTCTGGAAGTGGCACGAATACCTGTACAGTACATTGCAAAACGTGACTTCGGCGCCGCATCACTCTTCGTCAGCAGAGCACCGCAACCCGCAATAAGTACAAATTGTACAGCCTTGCCACCGCTGTATGGAGGCACCTGGTTGACGCTGTACTTTCGCCGAGCGTGTGCTCACAGGGGCTGTCCACTTCGATGCCAGCATGTTGATCAAACAGCACGATATCATGTCATCAACATCTCGCGCGGCTCCGGCTTTCGCTGCGGGTCTTTTACAGAGGCATACAAAAGCCGAGTGCATCTGATTGCGAGCGTGGTAAAACCCGCAAAACACTGTTTTGCCAGGTTACACGACAACCCGCACGACCTCGTAATCGGAGCGGCCCATGTGTCAGTGCGAAGCCACCCTCTGCAACTCATCCCGGCAACAAATCAAGTGGCAATCTACTTTGCAATTTCCCCGCTCCGCACCAAGTGGCCACGCCGTCGCCATGCGCGCGCAACCCACCAACGTGATCCTGATGCCCCCGCTGCCAGACATGGGGCCCTCCGCCTACCGCACGGCGCCCAGCAGCCCGGACACCGTCGCGGTCTCTGGCCGCAGCAGCACCAAGAAGCGCCGCCGCCGCTCGCCCAGCCGCGACGGCAACGAGGAGCTCGTGTGCGCGCTGACCGGAGCGAGTCCAGCGCCGCCTCGGCCGCGCGCCGCCAACGGGGCGCCGCTCACCGCCACCCACGAGATCCGGCTGCTGCGGTCCCAGGTGGCCGAGATGGAGCACGAGCTCCGCGTGCTCACCAACAAGTGGGCGGCGCAGCTCCCGGACCAGCGCACGATGGCCACCGCGCAGCGCTCCGCCAGGGAGAAGCACGGCGCCATCCAGACCGAGGCGGCGCACAGCGAGCTGCAGCACTTACTTCTGCAGCAGCAGTTGCTGTTCGCCACGCTGCAGTCGGCGGTGCTGCGAGCGCCGCTGCAGTCCAGCGGACAGGCCATGTTCGAGGCGCTCCACTTCGACACGCGCCTCGGACGCCATGCCGACGAGAGGGAGAAGCTGCTCCTGGCTCACAGCGGGCGTTCGCTCGCGACGCTGCCGTCCATCGTCCACAGGTTCGCGCAGATGGCCATCGACAGAGTCATGGCTGCGCAGGGTGTGGACAGCGCCAAGCCGGTGCTGCCGCTGTCGCAGATCGACATTACCGGGTGCAAGGACAGCACGCTCATCTCGAGCGTCTTCGTGTCCGAGATCCCGCACACGTCGCTCGAGCAGGTGTACGCGGCCGTGCTGGCCTACTTCGACGGCATCCCGACGTCCATGAAGCGCCACTTCAATGTCGACGCCAAGCGCGTTCGGCTCAATAGCGCCGACTCGCCCGTGGTGTACCGTCGCTCGACGTTTAACGGCGCGGGGCTGCCGGCGACTGTGAACAACGTCGTCTGCTCGGAGCTCACGGCCTCGCACGGAATGGTGCACATCGACGCCATCACGGACGACCCGCTGCACCCGGTTCCCAGATCGAGTCCGTCGCAGTTCGGCATCTGCGGGCTCACTATTACGCCTCGCAAGGACCCCGTGACGGGCAGGACGGTCTCGGTCACGCTGCGCTGGGTGGTCGCGTACCACTACAACATGTTGCCGGACGACCCGGCCATCAAGGACGACCTGGAGATCATCCGCCCCATTCTCAACGGCGACCTCATCACAGCCACCGTGTGCGGCTACATCCAGGAGCAACAGCAGATTTGTAGGAACTAAGTACTGTACGCAAACTTGTAGACGGAGGCGGTGGTAAATAGTGGGGTTCAACTAAAATACCTAATGGGGCGCGCGAAACTCCATGTACAGTATGGAATGCAGTAACGTTGGCGTCGCTCGCTCGATCTTGCGCCTCGATGGACGCGCTCAGCCATCTCGCGATGTGTGGGGGGCACCATGGACTGGGCAATCTCGCTGGTTGGTGTGAGGCGGGTCAAGCTGGCCAGGCTGCCAACAAGTTGTCCACCAGTTGTGGACCACACAGAGTACAGTAATTGCTGAACTGTACAGTTTTCGTTTTCCGGGGTGGCAATCTCGGGCTGGCAACACGATCCACTTTGATTCCAAGGTGGATCGTGTTGCCAAAGGCTTTGAAGGACCGGCAGACAGCAACAGAGCCTTGCACAGCTTCGCCGTTCATCTCATTGCCCCAGAAGATTCGAAGCACACTTCAATTGCTGCCCTTGTCGGGGCGTCGTCGGCCAGCAAGGTGATGGATGGATGGATCTGCTGATGACATTCGCCAGCGCGCGCGGCTTCGCAATCCACTGCTCGTGATACCTTCGCGCGCGGCGTCTCTGCAGGCAAGCACGCGGGGATCGGCGCGCTGGGCAAATGGCAGCGGCGCATGGCGGCTTGTCACGTGCGGACCAGCTTCTCTCGGGTTGAGCGACTTGAATAGTGTACACCGGCTGGAGACCAGGCGACCAGGTGCAGGTGCAGGCCGTCCCCAAGCAGCGGCAGAAAGGAGGCGCAGATGTTTACTAGGGGGAGTAACATGGCTGCCAGTAATGGCGCGCGCAAACTATTATACAGTACTGTAGGCCGCAATGGAGACTTGTGGGCTTGCATGGCCTCCGTCGCTGCTTGGCCCCATGGAGGGTCTGGAACAGGTAACAGGTACACTGTCATACCAGGTCTGCCGTGCCGTCGCAGTGCTTGCTAGCCGCCCGGGAAGTGAGCAAGCTTCGTCTCTGCGTGAGCGGCAGGTGCAGAGACCTCCGAGGGTCGGCTGAGCCCCCGCCAGCGACGATCTTCCGCCGTACCAAAGCCCTCCACGCATCAAAGCGTGCTTCCCATCGGGTCCCTTCTCTGGAAACAGGCCGCAGCCTCTACGCCGCCGCGGGGCTACATGATGAAATCGAGTGGCTACCGACAACAAGACGAAGCGCTTCATCGGCTGCGGGCCGACATCGGCAGCGCTCCTGCTGATACGGCCCCCAGCCGGTCTCGGCATCATCATCCACTTCCAGCCGACCCGCGCGTGAATTAACTGACAGCCGACGCGCTGTTGATTGCTTCCTCTCGGCCAAGAAGACCGTCGGTCGACTGACGAATTCCACCGACGAAACCCCTCGCCAGCCAGCAGCGATCCGCTCGGCTGCGACGCGACGCGAGACCATGCCGGGTAGACAGGGACGACCCCCGCAGGCGGCCATGCGAGACACCTTCATGGCCCTCGCCACGGCCGGGGGCAGCTCCAGGAAGACGGGCGGCGGCTCCAGAGGCCGCACCGCGTCGCCCGGCACGCCGACGCGAAAGGCTGCCGTCCCCGCCGCGGTGCGTCCGCGCGTGTATCGTCGTGCTCCCGTTTTTTTTTTTTTATTCCGGCGGCAGTGCTGACCCCTGTTTCGTGTTCTGACCGCTGCAGCATGAGGTGAAGGAGCTGCGGGGCGAAGCGCAGCGGCTGGACGAGCAGTTCTCGGCGCTGTGCGCCAAGTGGAGAGCGGCGCTGCCCGAGCGCGACGTGCTGCTCGCGGCCTGCACGGCGGCCAAGCAGAAGGCGGTGACCGGCCGCGTGGAGCAGCTCAACCTGCGGCTCAAGGACGAGCTGCTCCAGCAGCAGCTCTACTTCTCGGCGCTGCAGCAGAAGCTCACGGAGGCGCCGCTCTGGTCGCGCTCGGCGCTCTGTGAAGAGCTGTTCGAGCGCATGCACGGCTACCTGCACCTCGTGGGGTCGGACCCCGAGAGCCGCAAGGAGCAGCTGCACGCTCGCTTCGAGCTGGGCGTGCGGCTGGCACCGGAGCTCGTGGAGAGCTTCACGCGCGAGTTTGTGCCGCTCACGTCGCCCGTGCTGCCGTTTTCGCGGACCAGCACGGCAGCGACAACGATTTCGCCGCCGCTGAATGCTCCGACCGGGAGCGACAAGGACAAAGACGGCAGCGTCTGCGGCACGCTCGTCTCCAACGTGTTCGTGTGCAAGGTGCCCGCCAGCGCCAGCATCCCGCGGATCTTCCAGACCTTGGTCGACAACCTCAAGAACACCTCGATCGAGCTCGAGCGCCGCCTTGGCGTGCTGCTCGAAGTCAAGGTACCGATGGTACTGTTTCCTTCAGACGTGCCTCCTGCGTGGTGTTATCTTACGGACCGCCGTCGTGTGTGCTCACTGTTTTTTTTTTTTTTCTACGTTCTTTGCAGCACGAGGTCGAGATGGGGGCGTCCACCTACTACTCGCGCGTAGAGCGCCAGGATGGCGAGATGCGAGGAGCTCACACGAACCGAGCGTGGACTGGCAAGCTTGTGAGCGACGACTTGGCCGTGGTCGTGACGGACTTTGTAGACGAGGACGATGAGGAAGGGACCGACGCAGCCCGGAAGGAGGCGCGAGAAGAGCAAGTCGGCAATGATGGTGTGCCATTGGTGCCGCCCACGTCAAAGTCAGGACTCCGCATTGACACCTGCATGGTGCTCACCATTGCGCGCGTGAAGGACCCTGAAACGCAGGAACTGATCGTGCTGATGCGCCGCCTTCGCGTGCATCGATACAACCTGCCGCCCAACTCGCCGGTGATCCACCGCGAGCTGAACAAACTGCTGTCGTATTTCAACGGCGACTTCCACATGGCGATGCTCAGCGACGCGTATATGAACATGGGCAACGACGACCACTCTTCGGTCGCCGGAAGTGAAAGCGTCCGGTCGGAGTCCGAGGACAAGACGGTGGCACAGCGGACAAGTGACACGGAAGAAGCGGGGGAGACGGAGTCGGACGAGGACAGGAGCGTGAAAAAGAGGAAGACCAGCCGTGTGAAGTTGGCAGAGGTGGCTCCAACTCCCAGTGCAGTCGAGATGAGTAGTCCCAGCAAAACGTGAACATGTCCCGCTTTATGTTGTAGTCAGTGACTACTACCGTAGTCAGGTAGAAGAAAATGCCCGTTGGAAGGCACAATAGGGGCCGTCACCGTGGCCAAGACGTTCGCAGCACCTCAACGAGACAGCATATAGACAAATAATTTAACGACGTGCTGGTTGTTTCAGATCTCCTTTACTGTACACGAGCCCTTGCCACACGCACGCTTTCTTCAAAACGATAATGTATATCTTGTCTGCCTACCATCTCGCAGCGCCACAGCTAGCGCGACGACGGAAGCGCTCTTGCAGGGCTGCCTTGCTCAAGCTGGCGACAGATGACTTCCATCAACAAGTCTCCGTTAAACCAGGGCAGCGTGGACCGGATCTCGTGGTGCAGCCTCGGCGACGTCGGCGGGAGGTTGTATCGGTTCACGCTCAGTCGCTGCACGAGCACGTGCTCCTGGCCGGTCACGGGGTCTCTCTCGGGCGTCATGAGCAACCTGCACAAAATTACAAGCAAAAAGTATCCGTCAGATCCGGAGATACATCTGCGTCCCGCAGCGTGACAAAGCTACAACTTCAACGACTCCGCAACGAAAGCACAGGTACTGTACGTACGCGAGGCACGAGTCCAGCCCGACACGTCCATCCGACGTCCGATCGATAGGGTAGCGAACGTCCTGGTCAACAAAATCTGCAACGACCACCGCCGACTCGGGCGAGATGCGCGCCGCCAATGTCGTGTTGCTCGTCGAGGAAAAATTGGGTCCGTTGAAATACCGCATCTGCGAGTAGGCACGGGCGTCGCCCAGGTCCTGCACGACCTCGAGGTCGCACTGCACGCCCAGGTGCACCTTCAGCTCCGTCGACAGGTTCTGGAAGTAGTGGAGAGCCGCCCCCACTGCCACCTCCAGAGACCGGTGCGGGATCCGGCACAGCAAAATGTTGGACACGTACGTGAAGTTGCCGTCGGCCATGACGCTCGTGTGCGAGAACGGGATTTTGAACGTCACACTGGGCAAGTGTTGGCGAGCAAACCGCCCCATGAGCGCCGGAACTAGCCTAACGCCCATTTCGCATTGGGACTGGAGGTGGCTGGTGCGTTGCGCCTCGGACATCGTCTCCGACAGCTCCGAATACCCGTGCATCCCCTCGTAGAGCTCTTTGCTCCTGGACGGGGCCAGGAACGGCGACTGGGTCATGAAATGCTGCAACGATGCCAAGTACAGTTGCTGTTGCAGCACTTGGTCCTTGAGAGTGCGGTTGACCTGCTCTGCCTGGGACGAGATCCACTTGGCCTTGGCAGCCTCGCAGGCTGCTTCGCGAACGGCACGGTCCGGCAGGTTTTCTTGCCACTTGACACAGAGTGAGGCCAATTGGGTCTCCATTGCAGCGGCATCGGCGCGCAGTTGCCGCAATTCGTGCTGCTCGGTCGGCAAAAAGGAAATGAAAACAAATTAGATCATGTCGTTTTGCCACTTTTTGCCACTTTTTGCCATTGAATGGCACGTACCGTGGCGGACGGTGCCGGTTTGCGTTGCGGTTTGCTCAGCGCGCTGAGGAAAATGTCTTCTTCCTGCGGCGGTGCCAGCTGCTGGGCCGCCATGTACTTGGCCTCGAGCTCGCGGGTGGGCACAACGGGCTGCACTCGAGGTCGCGAGAGGTACACTCGCCCTCGCGACGGCAGCGACGGCATCTGCTGCACGAGTGTGTCCGGAGCCATCGCCAACGAAGACGGAGCGACTGACTAACGTGATCGGCTGGAACGCGGTTTCGGAAGTGCGTGCTGGCGCGATTGGCATTCCCAATCGGGCAGAGAGCGCCATACTGGGGCCAAGTCAAATCGAAGAGGAAGTCACGTTCAAACGAAATCGGGGCCGCGGAGGTCGCCGTTTTTGTGATGGTTTACATATTTACCCTCGAGGCGCTTGCAAACGCTCTTCTTGCGCCGCGAGCCCGTGGCGTCCACGTTAAGGTACATTTGCGGTGTACGACTTGCTATACAGCCGCAAGCTGTACTTACGGCGATTTAAGTTAGGTGTATCTCGATAACGCACAGAGTTACAAGATGGCACCAGAAAAGATCATCACGATACTCGTGGACGGTGGCGTGGAAGTGAGGCTGAGCCACGCGCCGAGCTCAATCATGCACAGAAAACACGGCACGTAGTCACACAGTTTCGCCCAGACCGTACCCTTACGCTAACGTCGTTTCTGTTGTTACCTTTGGAAAGCTGTTATCGACTTCGAAATCGTTCAGGTTGGTACTGCGTGCTTCTCCGCAGCGACATTTGACCGTAACCAGGAAGATATAAGCTTCGCGACAGGCTACGAATATTGTACGCTGTATCGTTCTAGTAGTTCTCGAAACCCAACTTTGAAGTGCTTTGTGTGTGTGTAGGTGAGCACTATCTGAAAATAATGTGGCGAAACATGGTTACGCGTCTCCCGTGTGATATCAAGCCAACACCGCGATCGGCAGGAGCAACGTTCTTGGCCCCGTTGCCGGAAAGTTGGCAGAAACAGCATACAACACCCACGCTGCGACCTGTCGACCTGCTGCTTGCAGCAGGTCGAATGTTCATGGTGGCTGAATCTGGTTCTTCGACTGGGGATATTGCTTTACCATACCTGCACCAATACTCGCGGAGACAATGGCTGTGGACACCGGTACAGAAGATAAAGAAGATAATCAGGTCGAGCGGAAGCGTGAAACAACGAGAAAGAAAAAAATTTACGCCTCGAATCGCCAGCCTCGAATTTTATATCGCGTGGAGAGACTGCGGGCAGACTTCAGAAGTTTTGTGATTTCGATGCTGTTTTTTCTCAGCAACAGCAGCGGTAAAGCGCGGTTTACTCCCCTGTGCCGCTCCGTTTCAAAACGCGGTGGCTTCCGCTCGCAATCCAATCCCATCCGGCTCGGTCATTCCAAAACAAGGTGCTAGCGCACGCACGCGGCGATTATTCCCCTCTGCCGGCTCGCCACTCTCTCGGAGACGGACGTTAATGCCGACAACTGCGGCCAACGCCAGCCCCGGCTCGTCCTCCAGCGATGGCGCGTCGCCCCACCAGTGTCAGAGGACGGCGGCGCCCACCGCCCGCAAGCGCAAAAGTGCCAGCAAGCCCAAGCGCAAGAAGATCCCCACCTACTACCGCCGCAAGGCACGTGTTGCAAACGAACGCTTCGGCCGTCTCGACGACTGGCAGTTTGATAACTTTTGCTACGCAATGCGGTATTGATACTGGCAGGGGGAGATGGACCGGCTGGAGGAGGAGAAGAAGCAGCTCGAGGCGACGGTGCGCGACCTGGAGGACCGAGCCGAAGTTCTGCGGCCGAGAGAGGCGCTGCAACGCCGCCAGCACACCAACAAGGTGCTGCGCGAGGTGCTGCACGCTCAGCGGCGAGCATTCGCAGGCGCATCGTCAATTATATCCGACCATTTCGTACGTTGAGGGTGGGGGGAGTGGGCTCACGGTTCTCTTGATTTTTTTTGACTGGCGCATTTTGGTTGCACAGCGCGAGAAGAGTACGGGGCCGTTTGATACGCCTACAAAGCTGAGCAAGGACCCGGTGAGGCGCAGAGCGGCGTTGCTGGAGATGAGGAGCCAGCGTTTGTCGTGCGCGTACGAGTTCATGATGGAAATGCTGCGATACATGGACGTCACGCTGGACTTCTGCGAGCAGAAGAGGTTCACGGCGATCAACGGGGATATCTGCTCCGAGCGCTTCGAGATCGTGCCGCTGCCCGAGGCGCGAAGCGTGAAGCGGGTGTTCGACGCCTTGGAGGCGTTTGTGTCCAACATGGAGATCAGCATGTCCGAGGTGGACGGCGACATCACCATCCGCGAGAACGACGAGCCGCAGCTGTCGATCAACGCCCCCATTGCGCAGCACCGGTTCGTGACCACCATCGCCAACATGGTGCAGATGGACACGAACAACGCGGCTTTCGCAGAGTACCGGGCCCCGGGGCTTGGGGTCGAGGAGATCGGCTTCTCGATCAACGACCCAATCGACGAGGACGAGCTCTATCCGTACAAGCCGGAGACCCGCGTGCGGCAAGACGTTACAGTCATCATTATGGTTTCTAAAAACGTTGGCAAGGACGGCAGGCCGCTCATCGTGTTCTCGCGGTGGTGGTCGCTGCGGCTGCGGAAATCCCACGTCCGCGTCCCCAAGTTCGTGGCCGACCGGATCCGGAACGGCCTCGAGAGCGTCTCCGCCTCCATGCTCGCCGCCGCGGAGCGTGCCGACGCCGGCGGCTCTGCCCCAGTAAGGTAATCGTTAGGTGTCCTGCAATTGCTCCCGAGATGATCAAGGTTGGCGGCACGAAAGCTTTGTCGTGCCAAGGTGCCGTGCTTTTGGACCGGCAATGCCGGATACAGTCAGCGTTGCCGCACCACCACCAACTTCAATGATTATGGCGCGCCATTTTGAAAGCAAGTCACGCAAATGTAGCCATCTCCGGGGCGGAGGCGAGGCCCGAATGATGATGCTCGGTCGAGGTGCGCGCGATCGAGAGCAATGCGCAGAAGAGAAGAGAAGAGCGCACGGAGCCGATGCCCGGACGCGCAGCAGTAGTACCGGCTTCGTGTCCTGGCCGCGGTGACGACATGCCTCCGCCGCGTCCGGTCCCGGAGTCGGGCTCTGTCACGTCGCCAAAGACCAAGAAACCCAAAAAGGGGCCGGCATCGCGCCCAAGGAAGGCGAAGAAGGAGAAGACCCGCACGTACTCCAGGCGAAAGGTTCGCGCTGTTGTTTGTTGCCGCTAGTGGCAAAAAGATTTACACTAACACGTTGATGCTGTGTCATTCATTGCAGGTGGAGATCGAGGCGTTGCTGGGCGAGATGGCGCGCCTGAAGCAGCAGAAGGAGATGTACAGGGAGCGCACAGAGGTGTTAAAGGAGCGCGAGGAGCTAGTGCAGCGCGAAGAAGCAAACCGGGCGCTGCGTGAAGTGCTTCACGCCCAGCGCTTGGCGTTTGCGAGCTCACTATCCATGGTATCGCAGGTTCTGGTGCGTTGATAATTAGCTTTGGTGCCTGAAACATGGCAATTCAGTCTGTAGCTAACTGTTCGTGGTCGGCTTCACCAGCGAGAAAAGCACACGGGTCCTTTCGATACCTTCACTCATCTACCCAAAGATCCATACGCGCGACAAGTTGAGCTTCTGAGGATGAAGCACGAGCGAATTCAACGTGCTTACGAATTCATGCGGGAGCGCCAGCGCTCCATGGACGTCACAACCGAGTACTGCGACCAAAAGAAGTTCCAGGCCTCCAACGGCGACCTGTGCTCAGAGAGATTCGAGGTCGTGCCGCTGCCCGGCTCTCGCAGTGTCAAAGCCATCGTCGACGCTCTCGAGTACTTTGTCTACAATATCGAGATCAGTATGTCGGAGATGCTGGGGGATATCACCGTTCGCGAGAACGACGATCCCCGACAGAGCTGCTCCATTGTTCAGCACCGCCTCGTCACAACGATCGGGAACGTCGTGCAGGTAGACATGAACAACGTGGCCTTCAACGAGTACATTCCGCCAGGACCGGGCCAATGCGAGGTCGGCTTCTGTATCAGTGACGCCGTGGACGAGGACGATGCTTTCCCATATCAGCCGACTCGGGCGAGGCAGGACGTCACCGTTATCATTATGGTGAATTGGAACCGCCTCCCAGACAGCACTCCGAGCATCGTGCTGAGTCGGTGGTGGTGCCTGCGTCTCCGACGAAATGCCATCAGCATCCCGCCTTACGCCGTAGCTCGCATTCAGAACGGAATCGAACAGATCGGCGCCGCGATCATATCCGCAGCGCGAAATGCAGACGCAGCCAGATGCAAGGAAGCTCAGTAGTGCATGTTCTAGTGTTCTACTAATGCGTTGAAGTGCTTTACATCAAACTTAAGGATGGTGAGTGCACTTGAAGTAGGCTGTCAATCTACCTGAGCAGAGAGACCTCCCATTTCGACAAGAGACCTCGCTTCATGCAGTCGGCGACAACAACCGCAGCTCCTGAAATGGCAAAGGATGAGTCGCCTGCGCCGAGAAGTAGCAACAACGTATGGACTGCTCCACCGCTACGACTGCCAAGTGCAGGGAAGGCCAAGAATTCCACGCAGAAGCCGGAGTCCAAGTCATCTCTGCGTGCACGAACGTATTATCGACGCAAGGTAGGAATAGTACTTCGCCTTGGTTGCAGGGGGGGGGGGGGGTAGGGGTATGGGGTGGGGTTGGGGGG
>JAGDFM010000305.1:24265-49643 GCA_019155715.1 Phytophthora pseudosyringae
CCCCCCCCCCCCCCCCCCCCCCCCCCCCCCCCCCCCCCCCCCCCCCCCCCCCCCCCCCCCCCCCCCCGCCCGCCCCGCCCGCCCGCCCCAGGCTAATGGGTTGTGGATGGCAGGAGGAGAAGGAGATGCTGGAGAGGAAGGTGCAGGGCTTGATGCTGCAGCTGCAGCACTTGGCACGGCGCGGGGTTGTGGAGATTCGACGAGATGCACTCGCAGCCAGGATGAAACGGAACCAAGCGCTCCGAGACTCGATTCAAGGACAACGCATCGTTTTCGCTAACACGCAATCCTTCATCTCAGAGTTTTTGGTAAGGCAGGTGCAGTTTGACGAATGGGGGGAGTGTAAGTGTAAGTGTTAGTGATGACATTGTGCCGTGTGCTGTGTGCAGAGAGCTCATGATCACAGTAACTACAGTATGAACCGATCATTCGACTGGGAACGGACGCGCGAACGAGATTTGAGACTTTACGGGCGATGAAGCAGCAACGACTGCAGGAGGCAGTCTACTTTCTATCCGAGCGCTCGCGGCAGATGAGGATGGATACCGAGTACACGGATCTCCAACGCTTTACGTCGGCTAATGGGGATGTCTGCTTGGCGTGCTTCGATATCAAGCCGATGCTTAACGCACGGGAGGTGATGCAAGCGTTCGAGGGCGTGCTCAAGTTTTCGTATAATCTGGAGATCAGTATTTCGGACCTTGTTGGGGATCTCACGATCCGCGAGAATGAA
This sequence comes from Phytophthora pseudosyringae, assembly GCA_019155715.1. Classification (NCBI taxonomy): domain Eukaryota; phylum Oomycota; class Peronosporomycetes; order Peronosporales; family Peronosporaceae; genus Phytophthora; species Phytophthora pseudosyringae. The sequence goes on from JAGDFM010000305.1 coordinate 24,999, forward strand.
GAAGAAGACTGGGATAGCTCCATTGCGCAGCACCGACTGGTTACTACCGTCAACCACGGTGTTCAGGTGGACATGAACAACGTGACCTTCACGCAGTACTGGGACGACGGCGCGGGGCCGAAACCAACCAGAGCAGTTGGCAAAGAATTAGGGATTGCTGTCTGCAATTACGTCGATGACGACGCGCTTTACCCGTACCATGAGTCGGAGAGCGTGCGTCAGGATATCACGTATTTCGTTATCATTGTCAAGTACCCACGCGATCTCCCTGGTGCGTTTAACACCGCCAATGCCACGTCTGTCGCTGCAACTGCTGTCGGTTCTCCCAGCAGCACTCCAAGCGAGTTTGAGACCAGCGTTTGTGAAGGCAACGGAGACCAAGACGACATGGTGGCGGCGTTGAGGTGGACCTGTTTGCGCCTTTGAAAGCCGCCTTTCGCGCTGGACAATGCAACAGCTTCACATATCCGAGACGGCATGGAGCAAGTCGGTCAAGCCATGTTCACAGCAATTCGTCACTCCGTCGGGGGCGAGATAACGCCACGGGCAGCTCCATGAACCGCATCAGCTTGAAAAGCGAATAAAAGGTGTGGCCACGAAAGGTGTCTAAACATTATCGTACCAGCCCAACGTCAAGCAGAAAACGTACGGAGTATTGCCAAACGATTTGAACATGCTTTTTCACCACTAGCAATAAAGGATCTTTCAAGGCAATCGGTGGTGTTAAACGGGTTGGCTCATGTTGGCTCATTGTTGGCTCATGTTGGCTCATTGCACACGTCCAGCTGAAGTTCACCCCTAATCCCAGTCAACAACAGCAAACCTCGTCCCAAGCTGAGACTGAGACCTTCGGCCTGCCCGCTCTCCAGCTGCTGCTGCGTGCACCATGCAGCCATCCTCTCCGTCCGTCGCGCCGAACAGCGGGACGCCTCGGCCCAGTCGCGCCAGTATCAGCAACTTGCTGTGGACGCCGCAGCTCGCGGATGCCTCCAAGTCCTCGCAGCGGAAAAGCGGGAAGCGACGCAAAGAACTGAGTCCGGCGCTGCGTTCCCGAACGTATTATCGGCGCAAGGTGCTGCTGGCAATTGCGTGGAGACGGTGTGTCGTGTGAGTGTGTGTTGATAGGTATCTGTCATTTCCGTCGTAGGAAGAGAAGGAGATGCTGGAGAGGACGCTGCAGGCGATGGACATCCAACTGCAGCATCTGAGACGTCAAGGGGGTCCCCAAGACGAAGATAAGGGGATCACGGCTCAGCTGAGGCAGAACCAGGAGCTGCGCGACTCTATTCGAGGACAAAGGATCATTTTTGCCAACACACAGTCGCTCATTTCCGAGTTCTTGGTACGTAGCTGCTTTAGGTTCCTGGAGCAAAAAGTGGCATTTAACAGGTTTTGTGCGTTACACGGGGCGGTATCTGCAGAGAGCTGGGGACCACAGTCGCTATGAACCGGTCATTCGACTGGGCACGGATCCACGAGCGCGGTACAACACCCTTCTGGCGATGAAGCAGCAGCGTCTGCAGGAGGCGGTCTACTTTCTAGCTGAGCGATCGCGATACATGGCCATGGACACGGACTTCACCGACCTCCAGCGCTTCCAGTCGGATAACGGAGACGTGTGCTTAGCGCGCTTTGATATCAAGCCGCTGCCGAAGGCTCAGACCGTCAGGCAGGCGTTCGACGGCGTGCTCAAGTTCTCGTACAACCTGGAGATCAGCATTTCCGACCTCATTGGCGACATTACAATCCGAGAAAACGACGACGAAGACTGGGACAGCTCCGTGGCACAGCATCGACTTGTGACGTCGATCACTCCCAGCGTGAAGGTGGACACGAACAATGTGACCTTCACTCAGTACTGGGGAGACGGCTCCGGGCCGCGGACGGACAGAGTTGTTGGCAATGAAGTGGGCGTAGCGGTGTGCAACTACGTCGAAGAGGACGAGTTGTATCCCTACCACGCGTCCGAGCGCGTGCGTCAAGACATAACGTTTCACGTGATGATCGCCAAATATCCGCGTCGCCGGCCAAGTCTGTCCAGCTACACGCCTGCAGCTTCGGTCGGGTCCCCCACCAGCACTGCAAGTGAGTGCGGGTCCACCGCTAGCCATGACACGCCAGAGGACATTGTGGTGGCAACGCGGTGGACGTGCCTGCGCCTTCGGAAGCCCCCATTCCCGCTGGACGACGACGTTGCTGCGCACATCCGCGACGGCATGGAGCAAGTGGGCCAATCCATGTTTACAGCTATTCGCCACTCGGTCAATGGTCGACTAGCGCCGAGAAAAGGAATGTAATGAGTAGCAGCACGACGTATACATGTAAGTGCAGGTTGGTTAGCGCGCAAGGAGACAGCAAATGATCGTTAACTGAAGCGACGCAGTCAGATTTTATCGCGTGGTGTCCGGGAACGTTTACTCTGAAGTTGCAGAGCAGTCGAGTCCACGAGTCCACTTGTTACAGTCGCTGCCAGCCAGTCACCGCCGTCGTCATTGGTGCAGGGATCGATTTTCCGTTGTGCTTCAGAGTCGAGCTGTATTAATACATGTATCGACACTTTTGATTGTGGATTGTAGGCGGAAGTTTACTGTACCCGAGAACGTTCTCAACTGTCGACTTTAATCCAATGCGTGGACATCATTGATTGCGAGCCAGCAACAGTGATCGTAGTGATCGGACAGAGCTTGGCAACAAGCGTTTTGTCCGTAAAATCCTCTAGACAGACAATTCACTCTCCGTTATCCCGTACAGTGCTGATACCGTTTTCGCAAAAAGATTAAATTTACGTATTATAAGAATGTTATTCGTTTCGACACCGCATTCCACGGCTTCATAAATTCGATTTGTATAACGTTTTAACGGATATAACATTATGAAATCACTTGAAGAGGGTCACAGAATATACGACGGGCCTTTTCCTCACAAGGCATTGCCCGCCCAAGACCACGCGACATGCCGCGCAAGCCGACTTCGCTTTCCGCCGACCGCGAGGCTTCCGCGCCCAGTTCTCCGGCGTCCGCGCACGCGCTGCTGTCCCTGATGCAGTCGGTGGCTCCTCCGCGCGCCGCCTCGCCCTGGAAAGACGACATGAAGCCGGAATCCGCGTCTGTCGTGTCATCGCCTCTCACGCCTTCTCCTGCCGGCAAAAGTGAGACGGAAGATGAAAAACTCGCGGCGGTTAAGCCAAAAGTGGCAAAAGTTGCCACTGGCAAGCAAAAAGCCAAAAGCACGACGGAACCTAAACCAAAGAAACCAAGGAAGCGAACCTACTACATGCGGAAAGAGGAGCTCGCCGTACTGGGCAAAGAGTACGAGAAACTCCAGACCCAAATGCAAAAGTACAAGCGGCAAAGCGACATCTTGGAGGACAGAGAGATGATGCGCCGCCGAGAAGAGGAAAACAGCGGGATCCGCAACATTATTCATGCGCAACGCCTGGCGTTTGCCAACACTCAGTCCATGATTGCGCAGTACATGCGAGTGCAAGAGCACAGTCCGTTTGAGACTTTTATCCAGTTGGGGAAAGACCCCGTGGAGCGCCATGCCACGCTGCTAGCAATGAAGAAGAGGAAGCTGCACGACGCGCTGCAGTTCTTAGTGGCTAGACGGAGATTCATGGATCCGTCGACCGACTTTTCCGACAACCAGAAGTTCGAGAACGCACACGGAGATTTCTGCTACATGGGGTTCGATGTGACTCCGTTTGCAGACGTACGATCGGCAGGTACGGTGTTTGACGTGCTGCTGAACTTCTCGTACAATTTGGAGATCAGTTTGTCGGAGCTGCTGGGAGATATTACCATCAGGGAGAACGACGACCACTGGGATCCGTCGGTATCGCAGCTAAAACTAGTTACAAATGTGGCAAACCTGTCCGAGATGGAGACGAACACTGCCATGTTCTCGGAGTACCATGAACGAAATGGTCCAGCAGCTCTCGGAGTTGAACTGCCCCATGAATCGGACGATTTAGGAGCATTGGGGCATGGAGACGAGCTTGGAGTGATCGCGTGCGACTTTGTGAACGAGGACGAATTGTATCCGTACATGCCAGATCGTCGGATCCGGCAAGATGTGACGGTGCTGATGCTTGTATCTACATGCGCGAGGCCGAAAGTTAGACCTCCGAGGCAAACAGGGCCAGTGGAGATGGAGCGCGTGGTGATTTTGACTCGTTGGTTGCTGCTGCGTATCCGTAAGTCGTCGATTCAGCTGCCGTTGGAGGCAACTCAACGTCTCCGGAACGGAATTGAGCAGGTGGGTGAAGCTATGTTCAACAACGTGCGCTACGCTTTGTCTCCACGGGAACCAACAGTGCCATCTGGAGACTTTCCGCTCACCGCGGCGCCCCCAGTCGCAGCCGCCATGGTTCCCCCGCCGCCTGCATTTGGAGTTCTCCCCCCCGATAAGTAGAATATATTAACTGTATTTTTCAACTCAAGAGGTGTTGTGTGATTTTGATGACTCTACAATAATACACGTTCACCTTAGCCTCCAAGCCGTACTAACAATTCCTACTTGGATCTATCCGGTCAGCTGGGGGCGTTTAAGGCACCTGTCGCGTTACCTGAAGCTGCAGACGAGCACGCAATGCTCCAGGGCTTGCGGCCACCACCTCGAGAGTCGACCGCTTTTGCGGACGGAGACGCTTCTTGCATTGCATGAAGCATCTCGTTGCCCATGTCGATGCATGTTTGAAGCAGATAGTCCATGGCTCCAGCCGGGGCGACACCTTTCTGGTCCGGACGCAGCGTCAGCAGCACCCAACGAGTCAACACGAGGCATGGCACGCATTTATCAGCTTCACCCCCGCTATGCACGCGCCGAGACCCCCTTGAAATCGTAAGTACAGCGTTGACGTCCTCTCTCAAAAACTCATCTGGCCGGAACGGATGCAGCTCGTCCTCATCCACCGAGTCAAGCACAAACAGACCAAGAGGGCTAGTATGCTTCTCGTTGTTGTCGTCGCTTGGATCTGCTTGCGATGATTCGAACGTCGGCACCTGCAACTCCGAAAACATCACAAAACTTGATTCGGTGGGCAGCTCAGGCGATGTGTCCACTTGAAGACGACCATGCACTACACCTGCATCATCGCCTGCGTAGGGAGGCATCATCGTGCCCATACGCATCACGTATGCAGTGGCAGCTCGGTACGCGTGCGCAACGTCCTCCACTTCCACACCCGAGTCAAGCGGGGTCACGTCAAAGACCACCGAGCACAAGGCCCCCGAGTCGGTAGGAAATTGAGATGTTTCGCGACGCTGCTCGGCTGGGTTTCTCAAGAACTGCATGCGCTTGTCCATGAGCTGCTTGGCATCTCGTAGTTTTTGTGCCTTCATCCCTTCCAAGACTGAGCGGCGCTGTTGAATATCGCAGCCTAGATGGATAAACGTGTTGATGGGGCACTGGTTCTGTTGTATCGAGTACTGGGACCACACAATTGAAAAAAAAAAACGTCAGAAGAGTGCAATTTCTGATCCCGCCTGACACGATATTCACTCACCGTGAGCTCCGATAGTGCGGACTGAGCGCTGAAGAGCTGGAAGTGCTGGTTGCGCACAGCTTCACGCAGAAGGTGGTTGTGCATCTCCTGCTCGAAGAACTTGTGGTCCGTTCGCCTCACCACGGCCCGTTCAGAGCACTCGGGTCTCAAGGACGCCGTGTGCTTGAGATACTCCAGCTGGGCCTCCAACTTGTCGACCTGCTTGGTCAGCTCGTCCTTCTCCTCCTACAACGAGCAACAAACGACCCGTCAGCTACTTTTCCTCTAGCAAAAAGACTCTACGTCGCCGCCAGTACCTTCCGGACGAGGTACGTAGGCTTCCTATCCCTGCCCGTCGACATGCTGCGCTTCCGGCGACGCGGGGTGTCGCCTCCCGTCCCGTCGTCGGAGCTGGTCCGGAGCTCGTCCGAGTCGCGCGAGCGTCTCTTCCTGTCGACAGCTCTGCCCAACGGCTCAACCTCCTGCGTCTCGGCGCCTGCCACTGCAACCGAGCGGGGCGACATCGCTCGAATGCGCTGCAGACCGACGGCGGCGCCGTCCGGGTGCACAAACACCAGCAGCGTCTTGTCTCCGACGCTCGGGGACCTCGGCGGCAGCGGGTGCAGGCGCGGCACGGGCCGCTGGCAGTCGGTCGAGACGTCCGGCGACCGCCAGAAGAGCGAGCGCGCGGACGGCAGCGTCGGCGACGTCGCGGCCGGTAGCGGCGCCTCGGGCGTGTCCATTGGTACGAGAGTTGGCGGCCTTTTCCTCGCCGGGGCAGTTCGAAAAGTCGGCGAGGTACCGCGCGCTTTTCGTCGCCGAAATGCCGCATTGACATGGGCCATGATGACCACGGCATCATCACAATCGCTGGTTGTTTTCATGGGGATTACATCTCGGAGGTCGGCTGCAGGCCGGAAAAGGGGGAAACAATGGCTATGCGATACGACGGGGAATGTCACGATGGCAGGTGACGCGCATCGCGGATTACGGTCAGCGCCGCTTGAAGTACGCAACACCAAGCAGCCTCACCTTCAACGTTACATGTCTTACTCGGTGCTACACGCTGAGCACCTTAATGTCCTTGGGCTCGAGCTCCACGGGCGCGCGGGCGTCCTTGACGGCGCGCAGGATGGCGTTGCCCGGGTCGTTGATGCGGTCGCGCATCGTCTGCAGCACATGCGTCGGCACTGGCAGCTCGGTGCGGCGCAGCTTCTGCAGCATCCACCGCGTGAGCACCACGGCGGGCACCTCCTTCTCCTCGCCTTCCGGCGTCTTGACGCGCTTGCGGTACGACTTGAGTGCCATGACGCCGCTGATGTCCAGCTGGACGCAGTGCTGCGGGCGGTACGGGTACAGGTCGTCCTTGTCCACGAAGTTCATCACCATGACCCCTTGGTCGCACGCATCTCCTCCACACACGTCGAGGTGGCTTGCGCCTGGCCGTTGCTCCGAGAACATGACAAAGTTGGTCTCCGTTGCTACGCTCTCGACCTCCGAGATGATAAGGCGGCGGTGCATGATGCTATTGTCGTCGCCGAGCTCGCTCGTGCACGTGTACTTGGAGTTCATGGGCTTGGTGTCCATGTGTTTGATGTGGAACTTGATGAAGTCGAAGGCGTCTTGGACTGTGTGAAGGCCCTCCAGAGGGGTGATGTCGAAGCGTATCGAGCAGAAATCCCCCGCCTCATCCACGAACTGGGCGTTCTCCGTGTACTCACGCACCTCGGTCATGAACTGCGTGCGCTTCTCCACCAGATCCGCCGCATCCCGGCACTGCTGGGCACGGAGACTCGTAAGAGTCTCGGAGCGCTTGGCCCAGTCGCGACGCAGGTGAATGTACGTCTCGAGTGGACACTGGTAGTTCATCGAATGGGTGAGCTCCGACAGCGCCGACTGCGCCGACAGCACTCGAAGCTGGTGCTGCTTCACGGAGTTGCGCAGCGCGTTGTTCTTGATCTCCGTCTCGATCTGATGGCGGTCCTTCTCCTGCCACGCCACGATGTTGGTGCGGTTCTGCAGGAACGACACCTGGCCCTCCAGCTCCTTGATGTGCTCCAGCAACTCGCACTTCTCTTCCTGCACAGGCAAATAAAAAGCGAAACAAGCACCAGTCAGTCGCCAATGCATTGGCACTGCCCCCTCCAGCGCCCACCTTTCGGATCAGGTACGTGGGCTTACGCCACTTGCCCCGACACCTCTTGGTCGATGACGACGTGGGCGTCGTCGCGTCCTTCTCGTCCTGGCACTCGGACGCCCGGCGTTTCTTGCCACCTGCCGCCTGCTCCGTCAGCGAGAGCTTTGGCTCCTGCTTCACGGTCCGTGTCGATTGCGCCGTAGTTGATACGTCGCCAGTTCTCTGCTGCAGCACGAAGGCGAGCTTCGGCAATTGCTGCTGGCCTGGTGCTTGCGGGTCTAGCGCCCAGCTGTCGGCGCCCAGCAGACTCGCCATGTCGTACTTGGAACACTGCTGGCTCCTGCTTTTGTCCATGGTATTTTCAAGTCTCTGCTACGGAGCGAGTCGTCGAGTGAGACTCCGGCGTTCGAGTTCCAGTCGCGACACGCGCTGCGGATTCCTGATTGGGCGAGGAAGGGGATGGGTGCCATTGATATTATCTTATATGAGTACAGTGGCTCCGTAGTTTCACAGACAAGTCCTTCATGGCTTCTGGAACATGTACTTAAATAACTTGAATTGAATTGAATGCCGACATCATCGCCGTGTTGACGCAGTATCCTGGCTTGTGCTTTTCGCTAGTTGACCTCGATTGGCCGGTGTCGGCAAGCGCGCTTCGCCGACGAGGGAGGCACCCGAGTGCATGTTATAATACTGTACTGTAACAGCAGCATCGCCTGTCTCGGCAACACGAACTCAGATGTCGACCGCTTGCAGGCTGCAGCACGCCGGTGCTGGTTCTTGCAGCGTCGCAGAGCTGCGGACGGATTTGTGAGTCGCTTCTGGGGCTGTTGATGCCGCTCGCACTGCAATAAGGTCGATAGGCAGATGCAGTCTCTATCGGGAATGTATCGTCTTCATCCACAGCGTCGCAAACTATTATAGTCGCCCCAGTTTTTGCCCTTCAGCTCCGGGCTCGCCCACTGGATGGTACACAGCAAACGCGACGTCAATTTGCACCACACCTGGGATCCTGGGGGCGAGATGAGGCTGCGCGACTGGGCTGTCCGGTTTCGCGTTGTCATTTTCGCGCCGTGATGTGTGTCACCTGATTTCGATGTTGTATGCCTTCACGCTGCGGCAGCGGAATGATTTCAACACCGTCTGTAGCCTGAAAAGTTGTCGGTCACAAAACTTTTGTGACCGAAGGCTTTGCTGGCGCTGGAGCATGAAGAGGCGCAGTCGGTCGCAGCTTGGCGCTCGAAGGGATGGATACCTTTACCCTGCCGTGTGGGTATGTAGAGCGCCCCGGCCAGCTTCTCGCGCTATCAGTCGCGCCCAAAGCACAAGAGCGGCTCGATGGTGCCTATATGGTGTCCATGATGTGAGCGACAGCAGGAACGTAAGCTTACGAAGAATTGCGTGAGCATGGACACCCCCCACTGGGAAACGATAGGCGTTGTTGTCGTCACAAAAGCGTGTCGCGCTTTGGTATGGTAGCACTTAAGCAGAGGTATTTGCTGAAGGACTCAGGCAAGATGCCTTCGTAGTTCACGATCAGCTGAGGTTGCTAGTTGTTAGCAGGTACATGAAAAACTGATTGATTTTTGCGTGCTTCGCTAGCTGCTCTGCACTACACTCTTCTTGCTTTCCTATGCATACATGCAAGGGTCGATCTGCAACTTTGAATGTACGTCTTCAACTTGCACTTCAACTAACTTGCACAGCTTGGCTTGGATCACAGCTGCCGTGTTCAATGCACAAGTACTCGTGTGTTCAACCCGAACCGAAACTCCTTTGCATGATGCAGCAAGTTGCAGTGAATTCATGACAGTTGTGCCCACGCAGGATTTTGTTCGACAGTTCGAGCTGCATCAGCGATTTCTCTCCTTTCCAGAGCCTCTGCTCGGACGTCGTGGTTCTCCAGCTGCTTGTTCAGTTGCTTTACCTCTGCAGTCAGCACCTCAGTCTCCGTCTGCGCCGCCTCAGAGAGCCGAACCTGTTAACTCAACCTGTGCTCAAGCAAAACGATTTTGAACCAGTATCCACCTTGCGTTGGACGTACGTCACGATCTCTTCAGTTTCGAGGCGCAGTTGGCGTGTGCTGGCGGCTGCAACTTGTGCACTGAGGTGCAAAATCGTGCAGATACGGTATCACGTACCATAACACGGTGTAATGTGCATCAGTATTGGACCTTGTTTTGCGAAAAGCTGTCACTCCAGGATCGTTGAGGCAAATTGTGATCGTTGACAACTCGTGTTGCATTACGCTGTGCTTACACTAAAGCCTGGTGGCACAGCTTAAATAGTCTGGTAGCATGCGCCTCGCACTACCTCCGGCGACTAACAAACGCATGGGTTTAGGCGGGGTTTGGTCGTGCTGGAATGCATGGTCGGCATCAGCGCGGCCCACGCTGGACGAATGGGGCAGAAAGCGTTCAACATGGCGTCGTCGCTGTGATCAGCCCGCTACTAGCCCCACCCGTGAGCGTCTCTGTCGTTGTTGTGTAGATGCGTCTTGGTGTCGGCTGCTGCTCTTCATGGTAGCGGATCTTCCAGGAGAATCTCAGCCCGCGTGAAAATCTCCACGAACTTGTGGTAGCACTCCTCTTCTAGTACCCGCGGCGAGCGTTTGCCATCGAAGCGCAGTGATACAAATAGCAGAAAGCCGTGTCGATCGTCGAACGAGAGCTCAATCTGGGGGAGAACGCCTCCCCACAGCGCGGCGTCCGTCTCCTGCCACTTCAGCAGGCGGAACCGCGTGGCCTTCTTGGCTCTGCCCGTGGCCACCTTTCGGAGGGTCACACTGCTCTGAACGCCTCGCGAGCCCAGATACGTGTCCAGCTTGGCGAGAGAAATTCGTCGGTTAACTTCGTAGGACGCTTCGCACCAGCCGAGTGAGCACCGAACAAACCAATCCGAGAGGACCTTGAGTGCCGCGACGAAAGCAGCGAAGACTAGCAAGTTGATCGCCCACCAGAGGAACGGGTGGTGGAGTACCGGGTCAATGAGAGACGTCATTGCCCATTCCGGAATGTGGCCATTCCACGTGCCTCCTGTTAGCCGGTCGATCACGTCGAACATGAAAATGCCGCCCACGAAGTACTGCAGGGCATGCAAGGTGACTGTCATGCTTGCCTGCTGTGCCACCGCCGTCATCAGCGCGCGGGTGTTCAGATTTACACGTGAGCACGCTGTCTCGAGCTGGTTCGTTGCGGTGGACTCGGCGATCATCTGCAGCTGCTCCAGTTGCAGCATTGTGTTCTCCATCAACTTGATCGAGTCGTGACACCGCATGATCGTCTGCGCCTTGAGCTGGGGCAGTGCTAAGACCTGGAATAATCTTGCGTCCACATCCGATTCGTGTGATCCAATAAATGTCCTCCTTCTCACTCCGTCCGCAGAATCCTCTCCGCTCTCCTCCAAGTCGTCCGAGAAGTGACCGGAAGGTGAGAGATCGACGTTCTCGAGCGAGTCTAAGAGATACTCGAGCGTCTCAGCTAGCAGGATCGTGTCTTTCGAGACTGCCGAGAGCTTCTCTCGGACCTGCAGCACCGTTGCTGGCTCCCGATGCACTTTGTGGATGAGCTGGCGGATTTCTTTCAGCGTGGCATCCAACACAAACGTCCGTGCGAAGAAGTTCTTGATGAAGATATCGCGACACACTAGACCGACGTAGGAAGTAAACACGTGCTCGTACCGGAAAACGTTAGGCCCGGAGAACAGACAGCCAGCCTTGCCAACAACCAACACATCGTCTGGGGTCAGGTCGTGGCTACCGTGGATGTCGCCAAGTACCTGGGCCAGCTCATTTGCGTAGCGCGGGTCGTTAACATAGGCTTGCGCCGGTAACTTCGGCCGGATCTGCTTGCTGAGGATGCAGTTGTACTTATTGCGTTGGAAGGAGTCCCCAAGGTAAAGCATTTCCAGCAGACTCAATTGGTAGCGCGAGAGGAGGTCGTTGACCAGCATGGACGAGTCCTGATGTACATCCACTAGTAGTCGAGAGAGGTGATCGATGGCCACGTCGTCGCCCAAACGGTCCATGATGGCCTCCACTTTGATGCCGTAAATGAGGGAGCCGTCACTGTTAAGGTGCATGCCGAAGTTCTCGATCTGTACAATGCCCGGGGTCTCTGGGAAATGGCTTTCCGCCTCGAAGTTCGTGAAGCGCACGAAGTCGTAGTCCAGGACTCGTACCTGCGTCTGCCCCACGGGGACTCGAAACTGCGTGTCTGTCGGATTGCTATCGACGCAACTCGTCAAGATGCCTCCCTGGCATCGGTCGAGCACTCCCATGCGTTCGTTCAAGGCCACAATTTGGTTCGTGCCAAACGGCACCCACTCCCCGATGAGTGCGTACACGTCTCCTAACGTGACAGCTTCCGATGTCTTTTTGGTGATGCTCGTAGCCCCCAACGCGCACTCTTGAGCTCTGTCGGCATTGCTTCGCTCCTGAACCTTGTAGTACCCTCCAGATCGTGACCGGAGACAGCGCGGCAGGAACGGACTCGATACGTACGACACATCGTCGCTCTCAGTGATGCTGCTGGGTTTGCTGTAGCCTCCTGAGCGCAGGATAAAATGCTGACCATCATATCGAACAACAAGTAGCCGCCGCTCTAGTGGGGCCGGTGGGTAGAGGAACGCGTCGACCGTGTCCTGGAAGTACCGAGGCATAAAACGCAGCACCAATTGGCCCTTGATCGACACCTGGTACGCGGTAATGGGCTGGAAGTCGTCACTCGAGAGTTTGAGGCCGTTGATGAGGCGCAGAGCCCAGAGATCGTCGATAGCCGCCTTGCCCTCTCGCGAGAAATTGATCCAGCGCCGCAGCGTCTTGCCCTTGAACGACAGGCGCATTGATGCCGGGGCGTAGTCAAAATCGAAGGCGTCACAGAGGATGCCTTCGAACATCAGCACCAACAAGGGCACGTGGCGAATCCACCGTTCGTTTTGCCGGGTCGAGTTGGACGCCACGGCGTACAGGTTGATGAGGTACAGTAACTTGAACTGGTTGGCCGTCAGAATGGTCGCCGCCACGGTAGCTTCGGCCATCGCCTCGCTTGTGGTTCCCGGCGACGGCGATGAGGTCGAATGCCGCCGAGCAGAGGCCTCGTGCATCTGCGACTGCATCGCGGCGCTCTACCGCTCCGAGCTGGGCCTGGGGTGGCTCCTGCCCTGTTGGTGGCGTGTGAACCTCGCTCTGGTCTGTTCCTGCTGCAGCGTGTGGTGGGTCGACGGGGGGTGAAGACGGCAGACGCTGTGGCTCATTGGCGTTCACCGTCGCGTGGCGGCCGATGAGGAGCTCTACAGTCAGCAGAGCGGCGGCAAGAGCACTGTGCACTTGAACACACACGGATGGAGCGAGCCTTTGCCGCTTTTGCCTGCTGCGCACCTCCAATTGCCTTGAAACCTCCAGCGACGGTTCCGTACTTCGCCGCCATCGCAAACGCGCTATGCGAGGCCAAATTGGGAGGCGCCTGCATCCGTTGCTGCTTGTTGGCACTTTCGTACTCTTTGATTTCCAGAGCGAGTTGAAGTGCTGATTGATGCCAAACAGCAAGAGCTGAATGTATCGTATGATACATCTCCAACGCATGGACGAGAAAGGTCCTTTTTGCTTATAGATACAAAATCCGTTCCATTGGCCCTGCGACCTTAATACATGACTCGCTACTCACTGTAGTTTCTACTTACGTTCTACTGCCACAATGCTCTAACTAAAAGGTGCTACGCTCGAGGGGGTGAAGCCGACAGCAGCACTTGCCAACCGGGTTCGTCGGAGCGTCTCGAGAGAGAGAGAGAGAGAGAGAGAAAAAAAAGACCCGACGCCTCCCCCTCATAGCTCTTGAGGGAGGCAGCCTATCTCTTTCTCACTATCTCTCTCTCTCTCTCTGTCGCTCCGAGATTACTCCAGGATGGCAGAGCACAGGAAGGCGATCTCGTCCGAGGATAGGTAGCTCTGATGGCAGCTCGTGGGCATGGGCATGTCCGAGTACTCGCCCTCCAGGTACGAGGCGGCGGCGGCGGGCAGGTCGGTCCAGACGCTCTCGGTCAGGCCGCAGTCCAGCGAGTCGGGCGTGTACATGGGCACGTCGTCCGAGGCGAGCGACGAGAAGGACATGGACGAAGAAGTGGAGTACGCGGACCCAGCGGGCGAGACGGCGGGCTCGGACATGGGGGTGAGCCCCGCGAGCGCGGCCATGTCCAGCATGGAGATGGAGGACGGGGAGCTGAGCCCGCCGTGGTGAACCTTTTTGCTGCGCGCGACCTGGCGTTTCTGGCGGTCGAACTTGCGCTGGATCTTGTTGGCCTTGTCGCGGTGGTACAGGCAGAGCTGGTGCGGCTGGCCGTTGCGCTTGCTGGAGCGCACGTTGGTGCACTTGCCGGTCTTGTACCTGCACTTGTTGGTGCTCGAGGCGGGCGCGCTGCTGAGCCCCACGGCGGAGGCCGACTGCGTCGCGGCGGAGATGGCAACCATGGTGTCTGTCCGCTTTCTTTCGTGAGAGAACTTGTGCTCGAGGCGTCGAATTCTGAAATGACCAAGGAAGGCAGCAGGCGGGAGGTTGTGAGCTTTGATGGCCTCGACGGTCTCTGTGACTGACACAGGTGAGCCGAGCTCTGACAGACAGGATCCACGCCCCGGCGCTGGGCGCGCGCTCCTCCGGGCATTGCCATTGCTGTATGCCAGCAGGGCATCGCGTGGACGGGCCAAGTGGGAGGGCGCAGTGCCACCGGGGTGACTTGCCGCCCTCCACGAGCATTACTCAGCAGGCCAGGCAGGCGCCGCTAAGCCTTACATGTTGGCGGCGGCATGGATATTCTCACCTGCAGGGCGCCACGGAGTACAAGCCGCGAGTCCCGACGAGCAGATGGCTCGCTCCTCTTGACGGCGCCAGGGACAGCAAACCTGTTCACGAGATGGTATTTCGCGGCGCGAGCATCAAAAAGCGCCATATGTGGTGGCACAACTGCGGCTGGCTGGCGGAGGATAAGGTGCGGCAAGACCGGCATAAGGCTCGCTCGACAGCGGCGTCTGCGCCCGTGCGTGCGTCCGCGGCGTTCGTCGATTTCGCCACTCTGCCTATGCCAGCGGCGAAACTTGCACGATTGGTGTAGGCGGGGTATGCGGTTATGCAGGTACCAATCGGATACAAGTCTGTTCAGCGAGGATATGCAATAACCGTTACTATCCGGTTTCACAGGCAGGTTGCACCGCGAAGCCCACAGCTGTCAGCAGAGTGGGCGCCGCAGCGCTACTGCCAGCTCTAGCGCGATCGCGCTGGGCGTCTCGAGACGCTCGATGGGGCGCTCGGGTATCCAGGCGAAAGCTCGCCGAGACATCCACCGCGCGCGCCGACGATCGTGGCATGTCGATGCCGACGGTGGAAGCGCTGCTGGTGACTGCCGTTGTCATGGCCGCGGAACATGTTTGTATAGCGAGGTGATGGATGGGTGCACCGGTGGACGGATCGGCATTGGCGCTGCGAACTGCTGTCTGCCAGCCAGCGCCGCTCCTGCGAGATGTGGCGGCGGCTCCGGAGGCGCCAGCGATGGCTACCCTCCAGCGCTCGGGCGTGGTACATGCGCTGTAGCTGCCTGCGACACGAGGCGGGCATGGCGGAGATCCGGTGGGGCGTGCAAGTGTGCCGGTTGCCCAAAGTGTGACGCGACGGGCTGCCAGGTGCGTTTCTTGGCCGACGACGGAGTCTCTGCACCAGTGGCAGCGAACTCTCACCGAATTCCGCACGATGTGTCTCGCTGTCTTGGGAAGGATACACCCGAGAGGCAGACACGAACGGGAAACTGATCACGATGGCTTCGTGGGGGCACTGCAACGTCAACAGCGATGCCCTGGGAGTTCGTTCCCGGAAAGCAAATGCTTTTCCAGCGGTGAGACGCATCGGCCAGCACGCGCTGCTCAATAGTAGAGCTCTTCAGATGAGCACTGCTCATCTGAAGAGCTTCCGGATCTCGCCCGACTTATTAGAAGGCAGCGAGCAAGAAGCAGCGCAGCTCCGCCTCCTTTGGATACCTTCAGTCCGATGCTGCAATTTGCAAAGCTGAGCTGGGCCTTCCACCGAAAAGGAACCCTCGCGGCACTAAGATGGCGTCTGCACCAAACGTCGCGTTAGCCAACGCATGTAGCAGCTCGCTTGCCATCGTGGAGGTGTACATGTATTACCCTGGCGCTCGGAGTTGAACGTAGCAGCCCCTCCGTCGTGATCTCGAACCTCGATGGGATGGAAACCTATCCAATGGATAGGTTTCCATCCCGAGGTTTCCCATCGAGATTCGAGATGGTACATGTACCTTCCTTCCTTCCTCAAGCCGGAGCCCGCGGGGCTTCACCGCGCTTGATGGGACTTGCAGGCTTCAGGCTGCAGCACAAGGAGCTCGTGGCCCTTACTTGCTCATGCGAAAGGATACACTCGATTTGACGTGGACCTCCGCAAACAGAAAAGCGTCCTCCTCCTGTCAAGCAGTGGGACCTGCTGAGCAACCGCTGAAGCCCCGCCAGGCCTGACGCCATCGCCGCCATTCACCGCTCGAGCCCGATGAGTCACATACATCGCGTGTATCCTTGGCCGGCATCGTATGGCCCCGTGGAAACGCGACAATTGAACTCGGCCTAATGGTCTGCTTCCCGAGTGGCTTCACCTCAGACGGCGATATCCTCTAATCGACCTCCGGAGATTTGACCCGCGGGCGAGCCCCACCACCCACCGCACCGCGGCGCGGGCCGATTCGATTCGCCATCGCGGCGCTGGTCAAGTTGCTCCGGCTCCTTCGACGCGGGCTCCCAGTGATCCCCCATCTTGGGACCTCTCGCCGCGCGATGGGGATCGACCGGCCGCGTGCCCTCTTCGAATCGAAGCCCAAGTCCTGTGCTCCGATTTCAGCTGCAATGCAGACGTGCCGGCCATGGTCATCGCGACTAGAATGCTACGGGGGTGTTGAAGTTCTTTGAAAGCCCTGGCCGCCGGCCAGCCTAGGACGCCTATCTCGAGATAAAGATCCTGTGTCGAAATCGCGGACACGCGCCCTGCAGTTCCCGGCCTCCGTATCTCCTTGCCCAAGAAGGACCTTGTATTCCTCGCGCGTGTGTGTGCTGTACGCATCTCGACAAACCCTCCAGCGTTTAGAGCATAGAGTCTAACGGTATGCTCCAAAAGCTGGAGGAGATGCGGATGTGCTGTCCCCGCCTGATAGTGCTACACCATTGCAGACCGTGCAGGGGGTGAGGAGTAGCGTATACATGTACGCAATGATAGCTGTACTGCAATGTGTAGTGGCATGCACGTGCAGGCGCAACGAGTGACTTTGACGTAGAGCATCTTGTTGAACTGGCACGACTTGGTCACCGAAACGAATATGCGCAACCTGTGGACCATCTCGACCTGCATGTTGCGCTTAGCTCACTACTGATCAGCACCGGCACAGGCCGTCCTGGATTGCGGCGGCGGCGGCGTCACGCTCGGTGTCCGCGGGAACGTGTGGGTGCTCCAGATGCGCTTGGGGGCGTCTCGCTTCTGCCGCCGCCGCTCCGCGATGCAGAGGCGCACGGCTTGGCCCCAAAGTAGCACTCGCGTCGAGATGGTATTCACCACTTCGGGTCTGGTGGTGCGGCGCCTGAGATGGTGCTTGACGAAGGAGAAGCGCCGCATGACGACACCTTCCGCGCCGCCGGGCCCCACGTGGCGCCGTAGCGTAATGCCCACCGAGATGTCCTTCCTCACCCGGCGGCCGTGATACGGGTGCAGCTCGTCCACGTCCACGAAATCGCTCATCATGACCGTCAGGTCACCCTGCTCGCCTGTTTGTCCGTCGTCGGAGTCGTCGAGTTCGCTGGCGACGAACCTCTTAAAGTAGAAGACGGCGTTGGACTCCTGCACCAAGAAGCTGCGGCCGACGCAGGAGCGCTCGGGCAGGTCCACGCGCTCCACGGTACGCGCGTGCAGGAAGGTATCCACCATGCCGTCGAAGTACGTTCGGTTGGTGACGCAGCCCAGCAGGTGCGAGACGCCGTCGCGCGGCACCACGAACTGGTCCTGGATCACCTCGGCCACCTCGGCCACACTCATGCCGCTCACGAGCGAAACGCTAAAGTCCACGGTGTAGAACTTGCCGAAGCGTTCGAAGGTGTCCACGTAAAAGAACTCGCGGGTCGGGTCGATCCCACGAGTCTGCGCCGCTACAAACCGTCGCACGGTGTCCAGCTTCTCGTCCCGCATCCCCAGCAGCTTGCTCCGACGTGCAGCAGGGTCCTTGCCCAGCCGAATATACGACTCCATCGGCGTCATCAGCGTCATTCGCTGCATCCAAATGCCACGCACACACACACACACACAGCGCTCGTCAATGCAGTTACCACCTTCACTATCCTCCAAGTGCTCAATGGCGCAACGCACGTAGTGCATCAACGGGTTGGCCTGGGTCAGCAGACGTTGCATGCCCGCCATACTCTGTTTGTGCAGGTTCATGGCATCCACCAGCATGTCCTGCTGTTTGGTAGCCACGTCCAACCTGTTCTTCTCCCTCCCCACCTCCCGTTCATGCTCCTCCTTCTCCGTCTCCAGCCCAGTCTCCGCTTTGAACTGTAAGAAGTCTCGCTGCGCCTCTAGAAACTTGACTTCTCTCGCAGCCAGCTCCATCTCCTGCTGCTCTTGCGTCAAACTCGACGGACCGTCCACCGACACCGTCAGAGCTCCCTCCTCCTGCTCGGATTCCATTGCAACCAGACGTTTCTCCTCGCTCTCGGCGTCGGACAGCAGCGAATCCAGCAGCGCGTCGCCCGAAGGCAGCAGCAGCTCCAGATCCGGTAAATCCAGCACCGCGTCACTCAGCAGCGTGTCGTCGGCACAGCCGAAGTCGTCGAAAAGGCCCCCGAGCGCCACACTCATCGCCAACGCGTCGGGTTCCCGGTGCTCCATGACAATGGTTGAGGTCCCGGAGCGTCGGAATGGCAAGTTTGCCCATCATCTTTTTTTTCGATTTAATCGCTAGCGCAACATACTTGGAAGCGACACTTATTGCTGCGACTTAGTCGAAACTAGGTTGCGGTAATGTTGCACTCGGCAGCCAGCCACACACTTTGCACGTCAGGAATGCTGGCGCTGCGTCGTCGGGTGCTGCCACGCGCGCGGGCGGCGGCTCCGCTGCGCGTGCGCGGGCTTGCTACAGCTGCGAAGGACGCCAAGCAGGACGAGGCGCTCACGCCCAGGACGGTGGGGGCCTTCATGTCCGAGCGGCTGGAGGAGTTCGCGCCCGAGTGCATCCGCAACTTTAGCATCGTGGCGCACATTGACCACGGCAAATCGGTGCGTAACTGGAGCTAAAACCGCCGCCATGACGGTTGTTATGCTAGCCTTTGTATGTGGGAGGCGGTCGCTAACACCACGGAATTAATTTCTATTTCTGGACATGCAGACGCTGGCGGACAGGTTGCTGGAGACTAGCGGCAATATCTCGCGCCAGGAGCGCGAGAGCGCCCAGTTCCTCGACAATTTGAAGGTGGAGAGGGAACGAGGCATCACGGTGAAGGCGCAGACGGCGTCGATGGTGCACAGAGACCCCAAGACCGGAGAGACGTTCATGCTCAACTTGGTGGACACGCCCGGCCACGTGGACTTCAGCTACGAGGTGAACAGGTCTCTGTCGGCCTGTGAGGGCGTGCTGCTGCTCGTGGACTGCTCGCAGGGCATCCAGGCGCAGACGCTGGCGACGTACTACGCTGCTAAAGAGAGGAATCTTCACGTCGTGCCGGTGTTGACCAAGATCGACATGCCCCATGCGGAGGTGGACGACAGTATCCTGAGTCTGTCGTCGCTGCTGGATGTGGACCCGGATGAGGTGCTGCTGACCTCGGCCAAGAGCGGAGAAGGAATTAAGGACGTGCTGCCGGCGGTGGTGGCGAGACTGCCGCCGCCTGTAGAGTGTGACCCCGCTGCACCGCTGAGGTGTTTGCTGGTCGACTCGTACTACGATGACTATCGTGGCACGGTGTGCTTGGTGAAGGTCGTGGATGGCGCCATTTTCCCGGGTGATAAGATTTACAGCGCGCACCAGAAGACGAAGCATGATGTCCAGGAAACGGGCTTGCTGCTGCCTGGTCGGTTTAAGACCAAGGGGCTGTACGCGGGGCAGGTCGGCTACATCATTGCCGGTATGAAGACCACTACAGAAGCCAAGGTAGGTGACACGTTCTTCCGCGAGGGAGCCGCGTCCGCAGATCTCAAGGCGCTCCCCGGTTTCCAGGAAGCGCGCAGCATGGTCTTTGCCAGTATGTACCCGACAGACGATTCCAGTTTCGACGAGTTGCGTGTGGCTATCGAGAAGCTCACGCTGAACGACGCAAGTGTGACGGCTCAGCAAGAAACGAGTGGCGCCTTGGGCATGGGATTCCGCTGCGGTTTCTTGGGACTGCTGCACATGGAGGTGTTCCACCAACGCCTTTCGGATGAGCAGGGCATTCAGGTTATGGTGACAGCACCGATGGTGCCTTACACAGTGATCGACCCGACGGGTGATACATTTTCCGTAGAGACGCCCGGCGCCTTTCCTGAGTCGACCAAGTACTACGAGATCCTCGAGCCGATGGTGGAGGCGTCCATTATCACCCCGGCATCGTACCTGGGTCCTGTGCTGGCGCTTGCCAAGGAGAAGCGTGGTGTCCAGACGAACCTCGTCTATCTTGAGGATGGGCGCATCATTGTAACCATCGATGTGCCGTGGCAAGAGGTCGTCACGAACTTCTACAACGAGCTGAAGACCATTTCTTCGGGCTATGGTGGGTCACTACTTCATTGATAACTTGTTTTCTGTCTTGTTTTCTAACGCAGTGCGTGTGTTTTTTTCACTTCCAGCAACGCTGAACTACCGCGAGATCGAGCCGCAAAAAGCAGACATCGTGAAGGTGGATCTGCTCATCAATGGAAAAGTGCTGGACGCAATGTCCTTCGTGTGCCATCGCAGCAGAGCCACCCCCGACGGACGCGCGCTGTGCCAGAAGCTCAAGCGCGTGATCGACAGGCAGCAGTACGAGATCTCAATTCAGGCGGCATTGGGTGGCAAGGTCTTCGCCAAGGAACGGATCGCACCCTACCGCAAGGACGTGCTTATCAAGTCGGGCAAGACCGTGGGTGGTGGTGATAGTACACGGAAGAAGAAGCTGCTGGCGAAGCAGAAGCAGGGCAAGCGGCGCATGAGGACGGTGTCAAATGTGCAGCTCTCGCAGGATGCCTTTTGGTCCGTGCTGTCCAAATAACAATAGACGCACTCCGAAGTGACTTCACAATGGCACCCGCATTTACTCCTTAAACGTGGCAGCTGTGGCAGCATCCCATACAAATTGTATAAGTATCGTATCGTACTTGCAACCTTGCAAATGCTGCGATTCCCATACTAGGGCTCCGCGGGGGCTGAGATAGTGCAAGTAAATCTTTTAAGACAAAGTCGCGCGCTGCACGAGGAAGCTCTGAAATTTGGATACCGAGCCTTGTATGGTACACACTAACGGGTCATGACGGCCATCGCAGTCTTGATGGAGCGGTTGACTGTGGACTGCGCTGCGTAGAGGAGGTGGGGGCTACACAGGATGGAGGGAGAGGGGTCACGTTGGGAATGCTGATTAGTTAGTGCGTGTGCGTGTGTTTAGTGTGATAATGATGCAGGAGCTCAAAAGGATTGTGGACGGTCATTCAGGCACGCTACGCGAGGCGGCGAATATGAATGGACAACCTATTAAAAGTACTTTACAATGCGTCTCCAAACCATTCCTGCGGGGCAGCACAGCAAGCTCTGGTAAACACAGAAAGAATAAGGGGGATCACACATAACTGTTGTTGCACGTAGTACTAACCATTGATTGCACAGCTCTTTGCTAACCCTACCATTATAGTCTCACAGCCAATGGGCGGTCTATCTTGTAGTGAATTACAGCCAATCAAACAAGTTCATTTGTGTGGGGGGGAGGCAGTCAAATAGAGAGAAGTCGAGACGAGAAGAACACGGGCGATCCCAGGACGGCGACAGCTAATAAGAGGAACAGAGCGTGCCAGATACGGAGGAATCAGAGGCAGCCATGCCGCGCAACCTACCCTGGAGGGGGATCGTGGCTGGCGTAAGCGTCAGCGACAGAAACGAGTTCCTGGAGACACTTAAAGCGTACAAGGTCTCACGCAGCCAACCTAGTACGTGCTCCATTTGCACGGACCCGTTGCTGCATTCTGTGCAGTATATGTTGTTGTCGTGCATTTCGGGGAAGTGCAAGCAATACGCGCCGACAACTCAGTGCCCTTGGCGCGGGAAAGTGTTGATATGCGAGCGATCAAATACCATGGCAGTTTTTGAGCTATTCGACCATTTCATGAGTGCGGCAGACGTGCGTAAGAAGGTGATGCCGCTTCGGCAGAAGGAGTTTTGTAAGGAACTGGCGGCCCAAGGACTAAAGCCAGGACGGATTCGCAATGCCTTGAAAATCAAGATGCAACTGCCCGAAGCTCCGCACCCTCGCTGCGAATGGTACAGAATCTGGTGAATTACTATTCGCGCATGACACTTGGCAACAACGATCGCTTCAAAAAATTTTGAAGATGGTTCAGGACATAGCTTTCACGGGCCAGGAAGACGAAACGCAGCCGTTCATGTTTGGATGGGATCTGGATGACCACAGCAAACCGATTGTTGGAAACGGATCGGATACCAAGTCATTTTAGGTGGGCGTGACGTCGCGGGCGCTATTGAAGCGGCTGAATCGAGACCCCAGGTCGTTCATCTTGCACATCGATGCCACGTTTAAGCTGAATCAAGTTAGCTATCCAGTGCTGGTTGTTGGAATGTCGGACCGCCAGCGTCGCTTTCATTTGTCGGCAATGGTGGTGCTATCGCAGATTGTGGAGGGTATGTACACCATGCGTTGGGGCGCGTGTTTGCAGCGGTGACACACAAGCCACTGAGGGTTTGCTACGTGATGGGCGACGCAGATGACGCTCAGTTCAACGCTGTCCAGGCGGTCATCGGTCGTGACAACGAGTACATCTACCTCATGTGCTTTTTCCACGTGATGAAGAACGTAAATGACAGAAATAAGCTACTGGACGATCGTGTGACAAATCAATTACGCAAGGACATTTACGATCTTCACTTTGTCGAAAGTCCTGCAGATTTTGTTCGGATGTGGTGCACCATGTCGCCGCGCTGGAGAAGTGAAGTCGCAACTGCTACCTTCGCGGATTACTTCAAAAAGGTGTGGTTAAGTGGCAAGTTTGTCCGTTGGCAATGCTTCCAGACACCGAGTGCGTTTGCAACTACGAACAATCCTGCAGAGCAATTCAATCGCGTGCTCAAACGCGACTACACACTACGTGCGAAGTTGAAGATGGGCTCATTGCTGCAGCAACTACAAGCCTGCTGCAGAAACGACAGTGAACGAGATCACGTCTTTGACATGTCTGCTAAACCTACTGATGAGCTGGTCAGGCGTTCTCGGGAAATGGAGATAAAGTTCCTGTTACAAGATGCGAATCCGTCTGATCCTGCATTTGACACGAATCCTACTGTGAAGGTGCTTTCACTTCCTTCGGAACGTATCTACATCCAAGAAAAGGACCGCACCGAGGAGACACTCTCGATCACTGAGTTAACTACGCCAGGATGGAGTTTGAAGGAATGCCATACGGTGGCTGGGAGGTAAACGTAAAGCTGCAAACGTGCCCATGTCGCTATCACAGAAAGTTTTCGGTATGCGTGCATCTCCTGCTTGCAATCCGACACCGATGTTTTGTGGACTGCAATGGAAATGAGATGCTAGTCAATCGAAGCACGTCACGGAAGCGACGCCGGACCAACACTCAATCCGGTGGGCGTCCTGCCGTGTGTGGTCATGCTCTGGCAATAGAATAAAGCGTTCGGACGCGTCCCGCGTCGCCAATATGGCCTGAAGAGCGCCGTTGACAAGTACAAGCATGTACCAACGCGTAGACCTACATGACGTATAGTCGCTATTTCTTGAATTCGCGTCCGCGCTGAAAATCACGCATTCGTCAGCTCTAAACGCAGAATATTTGCTACTGTTAAGAGCTTCCACGTGACCAATACTGTTATGTTGAAGTTTGTTTTATGGTTCCCGCCACCAATATCACTAGACAATCACTTGGTATTGCCGGATATATGTTAGAAATGTCATACGGCAATGCTACCACCCTCCGTGATCAGTTTGTGCTGTTATATATACACGCCCCACGTCGTGAATATATCGATACTTCACTCACAAGATATATATGTATCGCCAACGTGTTGTCGATGTCAAAGTCAATTATCGCTTATTGCTTCGGAGCGCATGGGTCCGAGGCAGTTCGACTTATTGCAGCTGCAACCAAACCATAGGTTCTTGCCGTAGTGCACTGTTATCGCTTCTCCTGTAGCTATTTTGGCAATAACTAGCATTGCTACGCGTACCCGGCGACGGTTCCTCATCTCCACAAAATAACAGTTGGGTGCGGACGAATGGTTCGCAAATCTCGTAATTCCACCACAGTTCTCCGCGTCAATGTAAACTGTTTTGCGGGCTGTTGTTTTTACATGCACCTCCAGTGCGTATTCATTCTGGCGAGTATCCATCTTGAAATCATGGGTTGATACAATCCCGGTGTATTCACCAACGAATGCACCAATCGGAATGCTCTCTGTTGCCTTTACCCCGAGACCATGTTGGGTTGCCACAATTTCAACTCCAGAATGCTCGTACATGGTGTTTGAACACCTGCCGTGTAAAGCACACGAGCTTGGGGTACAATAGTAGGCTGATGCTGAGTTGGGACAGTCTTTGTAGAAGCAATCGAGCCTGCACTCGCAAGGATCAAACGATCCGGTGTCCGTAAACGCAATTCCTTCATCATTGATGCATTTGGCCAGAGTAGTGTCGGATTTCCGTTTACTAGGACGTTTTTTAAATCATCGAACATAAACCCTACCAACAGACCTGTCTATACCATTACACACAAAGTTTCACCCTTTCGTTGTGGAAGAGACAGAGCACCGA
>JAGDFM010000306.1:737-49518 GCA_019155715.1 Phytophthora pseudosyringae
TCGCAAGAGTGGTCAATTGCCGACGGAAGTTCCATACGTGCCGCTACCTCGTGACACTTCTGCGTATGATCATTCAGCGATTGAAGGGGGTGATTCGGGGGAGAAACAGCATACATCTGACACTGAAGAAGATCACACGGAGGGCGTCGATATTGGTGCCTCTGTTGACGAAGACGTTGATGAAGAAGGCGATGTGGAGACCGAGAAGCACCACGTTTCGAAACGCGTGCGTGCTTGGCCTCAGCGGCCTTAACCTTAGCGGCCTGTGTACGCGCCTTGCCCTCATCCAGTGTGAGGTGGTGAGACGCTGCGCCAGACTTTTGGAGGCTCTGGGCCATCTCAACGGAAAGATGGGTGCCATCCTCAGGCGGCGCATCAGACTCTGCCGTAGAGATGTTATCCTCTGGGTCCTCGCTGTCCTCATCCGAGTGGACAATGCGAGTGGACCCCGCTTCGAAGCTCGGTGGAGATCGGCTTCTAGACCTGTGAACGGACCGCGGTATCACACGAGTGTCCGGAGGCACTGAAGGCGAGCGACGCCAATGAGGACTGGAGACTTGGTCGTGGTGGTCGCGCCAGACGCTGCAAGCGTTGCAGTAGCGTCGGCAACGGCATCATCCATTGCCTGGGCTTTGTCGCGAGGCATAGCTCGTTTAGTCTTCGGCTTCGCAGCCTTAGACTTGGAGTTGGTGGTCGCAGAAGCGCCACCTGAGCTTCCGGTCGAGTGGGGTTCCGGTGAGAGACTTGGATGAGCACACAAGCGTCCTCAGCTCTCGCGAAGCTGCGCGGTGTTCGTGCGGCTTGTCAATGTGATTCGGCTGGGAGCGCACAATGTGAGCGCTCCCAATGACCTCCACACTGATTGGTCGAAATGTAAATCGAATCTAAGTGGGGGAGGATGTGACGGGGTTACATTCGGGTAATATGGTTACCCTCTCGAAAGTGATCGTATCACTTTCTACATGGCTACATTTGCCATGAGGTCCTGAGAGCCACTCAATCGTGGGCTCTGGGCATTTATATAGGTTTCATTATAGGTATATAGTAGTGTGTATTGCAGGCCAAACTACAGCCCTATAAATATATTCAGTTTTAATTCTACCTTCTTTGGTACTAGCCCCTTTAGGCCAGGGACTAAGTGAACTAGCGTTCACTGAGAGTTTGTACAAACTCCCTAGCACACACTTTTTCTGTGCAACGTGCTCGTGTGACACTCCGTCACAGTGACATTCTGTCCAGGGTTGTCTTGAAGTTATTAGCGAGCACATGGTTCTTGCAAAGACACAGTGAAAGCGTCCTGCCTATGATTCAAGAACACCATACCATAGGAAATCTCATTGTACAGTGGTGACCATACGAAATACCGCTCTATCCGCTAGAATACTTCATATTTTATAATTCATGACTCGAGACTATTATTGATAGTATTCATTAGATTTATCCGCCATCGAAGATGCTTGAAGGTAATGTGACGTTTGTTGTAATAGTCCCATCTGTGTATATAGTCGAGATTGGGTCGGATTATACATATATATCAGGACGACCTTTTTGTGACTAGACCTCCCTGCCCTGCAATTGCGGAAGGGCACACTCCAGAATGGCAAAGCTCTCTTCTCAATACGGATTAAGATCGTGGCCACGAGCAGGCAACCCAAGAATTTGGTAGTCGACATGAGAAAGCGGCATGTTAATTAAACGGTTAACACATCCTCTTCATCTGGTCGCCTCGTCTGTCGATTGACAGAAGACACGCACGAACAGGAGACAAGTGAAGCTATTCGGTTTATGGCACTCAGCGATATCTACTTCCTAGTCTGGGTGTAAGAAGATGCGCCAACGTACGTCGCGTAAGTCTCCAACGTCGGTGACCAATCCAGACCCAACGATTCGCCGTGTCCAAGGTGCTGCGAAGGCTTCCGCGCAGCAGATACTTCCACGAGCACAGAGAAGCAGCACTCGTTATTGTCGTACTCTTCCCCCAGCACTAATTGCACTCGAATGCGCTGAGATTTCCGCGCAGCATCTGTCCCCGGCGAAGAGCTATCTTCGGGTGATGCCGGCAATGTAAACAGAGTAAGTTCTATCGAACAACTATCGTCCGACAGACTACCTTCATACTCAAATGGACCCCAGGATTCGCCGAATAGTGTCGAGCTGGCGATAGATGACAACCCGTTGGGTAGCCCGTCGAGTGAGTGGGTTCGTCCGTCCAGTACAAGCTCTGCTCCAAAGAGATGAAGGGGCTCCTCAATCGCAGCGGACCCGATACAAAAGCGGGCGTCTCGTCGGAGTGTCACGTCCACACTTCCGAAAGTGCGGATCCAGATGAAGACTGAGAGAAGCGAAGGACTCTGAGAACCGACGTTCACCTCTGGAGGAGGGATAACTGAGACCGAGGTTGGTTCCAAGAACCATCGACGATTCCAGCTCGGACACCTCCCAGGAAGTTGATTGCTTCGGTCTGGAAATGTATCCAGAACTTCGCGTGTGTCAATATGTCGATCTCGAGCGTACTCATGCTGCGTGACGTACACCCGGAACCAGCTCTGGACTGCTATCTCCAACGAATTATCTCGGCGAAGTAGCAACGAAGACGTAGACTCGCGCAGCGATCGGTATTTGGGCTCCGAGTAAATGAGTGAGAGGATGTCATCTACGAGTACCACGACCGAGTCGTGGCCGTGAAGACTCTTGCTGTGAACACAAGAGGAGAGGATACACGAAAATTCCTCGACCAGATGTTCAACCAGCTGACTAAACAGTTCACAGTACTCGGACGAAGTCGGATTTGACCCTGGATCATGATTACCAGAGCCGACCACAACCGCAAGAAGTTGCTGTACAGGTACGCGAGGCGAAGAGAAAGTGCCTAACAGGACATCTGCGCACGATCGTAAGACCATTTGCTCACGAGCAGCATCTTTCACGGTCGTATCGGTCTGTGGTGGGTGACCCAAAAATTTCGCAATTGAAAATGTAGACGCGATGCCTGCCACCAGGCTACGTGCTGCAGGGCCCACGACAGTCTGGCGTTGGTGTCTGTGGTGAAGTGGAGATAGTCCGGCCAGCCACTGGCGCTGGATGTGGAAATCCATCTGGCGAAAGTAGAAGGAGAGGGCATCCATAGGTGTGAAGTTCACGAAGTGATGAAATACGAGAAGCGCTTGCAGATGGTCAATCGTGTCGGAGTGCAGATTGCGATGCGACGGAGGTGTACGTGGCACGCAACCAATTTGGCAGCGAAGGGTCTGACGCAGAGACGGTAGTCCGAGTGGCGGTGCTACCGAGTACGAGGCTGAATTTACCCCCTCGTTCGTCAAGTCCTCGTCGCTCTTGTTTTCTTCGTTTTCGCCTCGCGCTTGAAATTCAATATCTCTGGTACCTTGAAGTTTGTTGGGAGTCTTCTTGACATCTGCATCCATTTGCTGCGGTTGCAACAGTGCGGTGCCATGCGGACCTGTCGGTTCTGACCTTGGCTTCGTTTGCGACGGCGACACTGCATCTGGTTCTGTTTTTGGGTCTGTACCAGCAGTGCCAGTCTTCAATGTTACTTGTGGGCCGGCAAGTTGCTTCTGCATTCGACGCAAGTTGTTCTGGCGACGATACGATACCATCGTGAACGAAGGCGATGCTTGGCGAGTAACTACTGTCGCGAGCCGTGCTGCAGGCGAAAAACTCTCGACGGAGTCTTTGTCACTTTGGACGTGGTTTCGCTTTGGAACTGGGTGCAGCAGAAACATATACACCGCGAGTACATGTTTCATTTCTTGCTGCGCCCTGGTGGATCCACTTTCGTAGCCGTAGTACCACTGCGGACTGCGATGGTTGTTCAGCACGTACAAAATAGTATTCTGCAGGTTTGCGAACGTCAGTCGTACTTGATGGTGCTGGTGTTTTCAATAGATGATGCGGGATCGGTTACGTACCTCTGAAAATTGCTGTTGGTGTCCCTCGCTAGCTTTCTCTGCCCGTACCCAGTCACTCTCTGTTGCGTTCTTCCCCGACTGCTGAAGTGCGCTTGCGGGAAGTGCCACAATGCCGTCCGGAGGCATCGCCGTAACCAAGTAACCCCCTCCCAAGACGGGTGCAGTCATTTCAGATTCGAATCGTGCGCAGACGACTAAGTTGCCATCCTGGTTAGCTTGTGCTGCAGCGTCTGCAGACTCGAACGTGACCAGGAGGTGTAGCGAGCATCCGCAGTAGCTTCGGGGTGTGTGGTCCGGACAGCAGTGCGGGAAGCAGCGAAGCAGCTATAATAGAGCATACAGGAAGGGGTCGAATAGTCAACACAAAGTCTCAGAGCTAAATAGTTGTAGCTCGAGAGCGGATGAGGTGACAACATGATTTCAACTACCTTGGAGCTCCGTTTCTTGTTGCTTCTACAGAATATCACACAAAAATGAATTAAAAAATGTCAGAACCCTAAAAAAAAAAATGGGAGCTCGCTCTCTTATCTGAATTCTAGCTTCGTCTTCGTGCGGAGCGTTCGCTTCGTACGTGGCCTCTTGGATGCCGTTTCACGAAAGCGAGGGCGTACCTGACGTAGGACGGGGAGAAGAGTTCGTGACCACAGCGACAGCCCAGACGGAGGAAGGAGCACGCCGAAACTTGGGCGCTCGCCATCATCGGCCCAGGCATGAGGGCGGTTTTAGCAGCTCGCGACTCGTTGGGCGTGTTTGCTGTGTGGTCGCGTCTCTATCCGCTACCGCTGAAAGGACGAAAGACCCAAAAAAAATAGGGGTTACAGTTTTTGTCTGCTGTCTTGGTCTTTGACCGCCGGAATGCGACGAACTTAACCATATATTGCAACGGGAGAAACGCATGAAGCCTGAACGGCCATTCCAACTAACTTTAAGGCAGCTATCGTCCATGAAAGACGCCCTACAAACCTTTGGCGAGATACAACCCGAGACTATATTATAGTCTGCTGAAAGCGTGCGTATCTCTTCATGACGACCGTCGATGCCGAATATAAAATGGACATCACAGATCTCGGAAAGGATAGGTCCTCAGCGTAGACGAATTATAGCGGCAGGCCAGCCAGCACTCCCATGTTTCCCTTCCATTGTGGACGTCCGTGTCCAGAGCTGGTCGAAGCTTCGTGTGAAGGTCAACGCTGCCACGGTGCCGTCCCTTTCATCTGGTCGAACGCCACGGCCCGTCTGATAAATTTCAAAGCTGCAGGCTGCGGCAACTGGAAGCGCGACATCGAAGACTGAATGAAGCTTTCCATACAAAAAATTCGTGTTGTATCTCTCAGCTCCTGCAGTATCGCGACTCCAGCTCCGTGTGATGTACGTCTCGAGCAGGCTTCGCGTGTCGTCAACTGCCTCGCTCTGCACAATTTCGATCTGGAGGAAAGAATTGATCTGGATGCAGCGCTTTCCAGTGATGTCACGTTGGGGCAAATGCTTTGTTCATTTCCCACCACACTAGGGCGCGGCGTGGCGGGTTAGCTGCGGAGGGGAGAATTCGAAAGTGAGCACTGGCGTCGCGTGCTCACCGACCTCCCGCGGGTTCTCTTTATACACTGCGACGTCAGGAAACTACGCCTTCCTCGGCAACTTATCTAGCCTAGGCTATTCTGTTGTCTCTGCAACCTCCAATAGCATACCCTAGTACGTCGTACCCACGTCCGGCTGCAGCATCAATGGAGTGACGTTTCGGCTGTCCGTCAGAGGTCTGCGAAGCAGCCCTAGCGGAAGCTATTTCGACGAGGACGGAGAAACGGTTCTCTCCGCGTCCGCAACTTCGTCTAGCCCCAGCCTCAGGCCGACCCGGCGCCCCCCCCAATCGGGTGCGTGGATTGTCAAGCGACCGGTACAATGTGGACCATGCCGAAAACCTGTTGCCTGATCTTCCCCCAGTATGGTTGCGCCTGTCATAAACGATACTCCGCTGAACAGGACTTCAAGTTGATGGGTGTCTCCGTCTAGGTCAAGCTCAGTTAACGGCAAAATCGTCTCGTTCACAGCTTTTCTCAGACTGCAACTGCTAAAAGGGGAATCACCGAGTCTGGCGTTGGCTCCAAGAACCACTGGCGCCTCCAACAATTATTTGTCGCTACTGCCGTCTCTTCCCAGCTCAAGAAGTACACCCAGGTGCGGAAACACTGGCGAAGAAGCTTCTGGATACTAATTTTTTGTCGACTATACTGCAACGATACGGGAGCAGAATGCTCCCATGAACGCTCGAACCAAACCCTGCACTGCCATTTCAGTGAATTATCTAGGTGAAGCAGCAGCGATGACACAGGCTCATTGAGTCCAATATACTCCGGAGTATTTATATTGCCTCTCAATACAGTAGATGAGCGGGGATATCATCACGAGCTTTGCGATCGTGACGTAACCTTCGATGAGGAACAGGTCGCGGAGTCGGAGATGTTAAACTTGTTGCGAGCTGCCAGCAGCTGCGTGAGAACAACGCTTAAGTTTGCAACTAACTTGCTAAACTACTACTTATACTTAACTCTAAATGGCTCATTACGGGCTGTGTCCATCATCTTAATTATGACCAGTAAGTATCTGGCGTATAGACTAGGATGACGACTCGTCATTGACGAGGCATCTGGAAGTAGAGCCATCCTCGCAACAGTATTAGTTCGCGCGCAGATTCTTTTACGGTATATGTCTGTGGCGTCACAGAGGCATTGACATGTCTTCCGTGACCATCCCGCATAATATGGTCTCGGTGTAATGCAGCGATCGTCTTGACAATGTATCTAGCCCTCAGTCAAGCCAGCCTCAAATCAACTGCACACAATGAGCGAAGCGCTATCATCGCTATCGCGGAGTCGTCGGCAGCCTCGAATGTATCGAGCATTTGCAGTGTGGAGCCGTAGTAACTTCGCTCTACGGATAGCCGATGTAGGACATTTTCTTGGGCGTTAGTTCCCCCTCAATGACTGTAATGAAACCTTACTTTGAAGAAAAATACCCAGGACAGCAGCGCGGGAAGAAGCGAAGCAGCTAGAACGTAGCGAGTACACATTTCTGGTTCAGTAACATACCAAGAGATTCGGTCTTGTGTGGTATTGTCTACCTTGGTATGCCGATACTTGTTGTTCCTGTCCATAGCTATCGGAAGCATCGTCAAGCATAGTAATTATTAAACAAAATAATAGTGCAAGATCAGAGATGGTATCTTTTAGGAGGGAAATGTCTCGTGGTCTCTCGACTTTCTTCAGCTCGGATCGACTCGCGGACCCATCTGGTGCACGATGCGGAGAAGAAATCGTACTGCTAATTATTATAACCGGTAGCCTGTAACGCGC
This sequence comes from Phytophthora pseudosyringae, assembly GCA_019155715.1. Classification (NCBI taxonomy): domain Eukaryota; phylum Oomycota; class Peronosporomycetes; order Peronosporales; family Peronosporaceae; genus Phytophthora; species Phytophthora pseudosyringae. The sequence goes on from JAGDFM010000306.1 coordinate 8,014, forward strand.
AGGCCAAAGGGCATGAGGTCTGCACTAGAGATTGGAAGTGAGTATGCCTCTGCTGTTTCCTCTTGTTATCGACAACTTGTATCACTAGGTAAAACATATTTGTGTAGCAACGTCTTTGAACTCCGGAGCACAGCGACAATTCTGAAGCAGAGTACGGTGCATGCCAGAAAATATTACTGGAAACTTTCATGTGTTTAAACTCCCTTAGCAGGTGATCGCGTGGCATTGGTCGACACATCCGCCTCATAATCGATTGAATTGAGTTTTCCTACTACTGTTACAACAAGTACGCGAAGTCTAATTCCTGTTGATAGTCGTTTGGTTGGATGACCTTGCACCTTCACAAATATGGAGAAGTTCACAGTACAAGTCGAAGGATAAGCGAACCAAGATTCGTAAAATTGCCGCAGTTCGGCTCGCCAAGGATTCTTTTTTAGAATTCTGTGCTGCCTTCTGCCTTCTGCCTTCTGCCTTCTGCGTTCAAGGAATGGCGAGATCCAAATACAACGTATGCTCGTTGTTGAAACCTCATTGTGCTAGCAGAGAGAAAAGGAGTTCGAAATGGTCTCCAATTTCAGTACGGAATGACTCGGAATTCTGGTTATGACAGAGTGATTGCTCAATGCCTGCTGGGACTATCTTCGCATGTTGCAGGAGAGGTGGGCTCCCGTGATTGTTGTCCACCGCTGCACAAAATTGGAGACAGGTATTAATAATACATAGATTCCTCCCTGGGTACCTGACTGCGAGCTGATAATTACGAAATCGTTAGTGGGCCGAAAATAATACGAATGCTGAATCTGAACGTGATCTGAGTAAACGTCACGGTTGGGCAAAGCTGGACAATTTGATTGGATTTTCTGGTTACAATGGACGACAATTGTACCTTCGATATGGGAGCAGCATTTACTGGCTGTCCCATTTTGGCTGGTGTGGTCGCATATTTCGAGTTTCTCTCAGGTTTCTGCCCCCTCTCACTGTAGTTTTGGTTGGAGACAAACAGATTTTAGACAAGGGATTTTTGTGTGTGCACGAACCTCTGCAGCGTCAAAGCTCATGCAGCCAGCTGCTGCAAATTTTTATTCATCGATGCGGAAAGGATACAGTATTTTGTTTTCACACAACGGGAAAGGGTAGAAATTACTGAGGAGTTTTGATCGTAAATGTCCTGAAAGAGATAACAAACCAGCTAATAACCAACGTCACATGTGCAGCTTTCCATAAATTATATAACACCACGGCAACAATCAGGCTTGTCACCAACATTACAGTACCTGTACCTAGCAGAGCAGACTGCGACCAAAAGTCACGAAAGTTGCATGAAACCCGATGAACGAAGTCCTTTGAATCCACACTTGTACTAGGAAAGTTACTTGAATATTGGTAGCCGAGCGCGCGGAACTTGTCAGTCACGTGGTAACTATTGGGGTCTTCAATTCGACGTGGTGCTTTTGTGTGGCGTAGTTTGCTATCTTCAATAGCAAATGACGATCCTCCAACCCGAGTTCGTATACTATACGTGTACGTGTCTTACCCACAAAACCCGACTAAATACATAGAGAGGGCTACAATAGTTAGTTGTGTGTTTGCTTTTGCAACCGTCAGAAAAGTGAGCTACTGTAGGGCCGGCAGACATGTATTATATACTATCCCTTGTCCAGGTACTGGTTGTTTGCTACGACAATTGAAACAAAGCATCCCTGAAATATCTAGTAGAAACAATCAATTTTGATCTGAGCAGTGCAACGAGTGTCGGGTTTTCCCAAGCATGTTTTGCTGCAGACACTACGGAACACACCTTTGTTGACGTTTGCCATTTACGTCTGAAAATGAAGAAATCATCACCTTTGCTATCGTCTTTGTTGTTCTTCCTTAAAAAAATGATAAATGAGGATGTATCCTATAGAATATTGGTCGACAACTTTGTTCGCACACGTTTGGTCGACAGCAACTAGAGACTAAATGAACACGACTGCAAACTAGATTTTAACATCTGAAGCACAACAAAGATGGGCATTTGTGTGCAAACAGCTCGATGCGGGGCCAAAAAGTATTTTTTGAAGGTGGGTGGGTGACATTTCAGACATCTCCAGTCGACTCGTGGTGGAATGATCAAGATGCTACTGTAGAATATTATTCGTACGGATGAGCCGTTGCAGCTACAACATATATATTAGTTTCGATGCCTTCACGGCTGAATTCTAGGTGCTGTTAAGTTGAGTCCGTCGAGTTAACGCTGTAGCTGGCGCAATTTACTCGCCTTCCCTGCATCATCTAGCGTGCTCTCTAAAACAGCCTATCGTCGTATCACAATCATGGCGATCTTTGATCGTGCATTCGCTCGGCAGGAAGAGTCTTCCGAAGACCCCGCAGGCGAAGCGGCAAGTCAATTGACACATCCCCTTCATCTGGTCGAGCCTCGCCTGTCTGTCTGTGCAATAGATAATATACTTGTAAGTACATGTAGTCGTCAGCCGGTGGACAGAAATCAACACGCCATCAAAACACAAGACACACGAAAACCCACCGCACCAACGTACGTCGCGTGAATGTCCAATGTTGTCAACCAGCAGAGCCATCGTGTTGCCTTGTCCAAGATGTTGGTCCGCCGCGGTTACTTCAGTGAAGATGGAGAAGCAGCTCTCTCCATCGTCGTATTCTTGACCCAGCACCAATCTCACGACGATTCGGCGAGGCTGGTTGGTACCTGGCTGTCGTCCCAGGGCAGGCTTTTCCTGGTCATCAAGCGCCTGCTCAAGTGTGGCGGCCAATGCAAACAAAGCCAGCTCCATCGAAACAGGCGACCTTCGTATTTGATGAGGCCCCAGGGATCGCCAAGAAGTGCAGCACTTGTCATGGTCAACAACCCGATGGGTAGGTGGCCTAGAGAGTGTGTCTACTCGTCGTGTATCCCGATCACCCTCGGCGGTGTTTGATCCGTTGCAAAAACGCAACCCATCCAGTGATGCATCCACGCTTGTGAACGTGCACGTCAAGACCAAGGCTGGCAGATGCGAGGAGCAACGATAGGGACAACAGTCGCCACTGCTACTGACATTTATCCCTGTAAGAGGAATAGCGGGGATTGCTGCATGCTCCTGAAACTATCGACGGCGCCAGCATCCACCCGAAAATGTCGATGCACTATGTTCGTCTCTTGATGTTGGCACGATCCCCGTATCTGAGCGGATGTCAGGATATTCTGCTTTTCGAACTTTGATGAGTTCCAACAATCGATCTTGAGCGTGCTGCTGTAGTGCGGCAATCATCCGGAACAAACGTTGAGCTGCGACCTTCAACGAGTAATCTCAAGCACCAATACCGACACAGACTCGCTCAGCGAACGGTGGGGTGGCTCCCAAAATATGAGTGACAGATTTTCGTGTACGCGTGCCGGGGTCGACACTTGACCGTTGACGAACTCTGCATGACTGGACGACGGAAGAAGTTACGATAACTCCTCGTGCAGGTCTATAAAGAGCTGATTAACTCCTGTAATCGGTTGGACAAGGACCAAAGCGAGCCACCACCGTCAGCATTTGCGGAATACGCAGCGAGGAAAAGAACCCAAGAGCATATCTGGCAAGACCATTTAGGCACGCACAGGATATTTCATGATGACCTCTGTCGGGGACGGTTGCAACAGCATATTGTTAATGAAAAGCTCGACGTGAGATGTGCTACGAGGCCCAATACTGCAGCTTCCGTGGTAGCTCCGTTGTGGGGTCTTCGCCCAAAAGGCGATTATCTGGCCAGCCATTAGCGCTGAATGTCTCGCCAAACAAAAAGGAGAAGGTGTCCAGCGGTATGTAGCGCATGAAGAGCTGCAGGAAGAGCAGCTCCTGCAAGCTTTCCATCGTCTTCAAATACTGCTTAGAGTTGGTGCGGCGGAGTCATGCGCGCCTCGCAACAAAGTGATAGTTCCATCGTGCAGTCACATCCTCTGATTCCAACGACTGATTGTCCCCGTATATACATTCTCCTTGATCGATCTGGTGTCGGTACAACATCATCGTGAACGATACGGATGCTGGTGAGTAACTACTGTGGCCAATCTCGCTAGCGTAGATATCAGGGGAGTACATGTACATGTAGGTGATGCAAGAACAAGTACGCAGGGACTGTACTCTGTGTCATTTCGTACTGTACCTTGGTGGAACCACTCGACCTAATGGTTTACAATACTGCATCAGAAATCGTCGCCAAGTACAAGACCAGGTACGTCTTCCCCTTGAATGCAGTAAAAACAATTTTGCTCAATTCTTGCTGTTACTCACACCACGAACTTGGTGTTGGTGGGCGTTTCTAGCTTCCTCAGCTTGGACTCAATCGCTTTCAGTAGCGCTTATCCCGGGCTGGTGGAGCGCGCTTCCGTGCAGTCTTCGGCGACAATGTACAGTATTGAGTGTAGTTAGCCGCCTACACCGCAATAAAGTAAAAAAATCTCCAGCTGCATCAGCCTCAGACGTGACCAGGAGATGGAACGAGCAGCTACAGTCGCTTCGTGGGGCTTCGTCCAGCAGCGCGGACAGTAGCGACCTACAGCTCAAACTAGTCACTAGCGTGTATGTATGAGCACTTGAGCTCGTGTGTGCACATCGCTCATAAATGTATAATACTCCTGAAGTTACTGGCGATCCTGCATTTGCAGATATCTGCCAGGAGCTTGTAATATCAAGATGGTAGTTTATACTGGGAATACCCGAAGAATCAGGGGGTGGACAGCCTCAACGGATTAATCCTGGGAATACCAGAATGGTAATGGTGTAGTCGGTCCACGAAACACGTATTAGGGAAGCTGGTGGCTTCCTTGGACCCCTTGCTTGTATTTGTGCTGATTCAGAAGTGAGCTTTCTAGTTTGGCTGAGAGCCACCTCCAAGTGGGGGTAACGTGGTCTAATCGTCCTCTAGCTCGGGGAGGCACGAAAGGAAATGGTGCTTTACACATATGAACAAAATAATGATGTGGTGCACATACCATGTGCGAGCCGCAGCGAGCTCCCCAGTTCAGCTTTCGACCAAGACACGAAAGCCAAGTTAGTTTAAGACCCGCCTCTCCTCGTCCCTTTTTGGATGAGCGGATGGTCATGCACATATGCCCATTAATGAACTACGATGTTTTTTACCCCAAAGGTTGTGGAAATAGCTACTATCACCAGCTTGACTTCGGTTTCTCGGTACTGCGTAACGCGTGGCTGCGTCGAACCGTCAATGGCCTGTTATTTACGATCAGGTTGTTTTAGATCACGAGAGCACCACACTGTAATGTCGTCTCAGTGCGCCATCGCGCGCTTCGCTACACTTAGCGATGGCAGGATGGTTGCATTAATTAAGATTTGGCCCTTAATTAATGAGTGCACATGTATCAGGGTGGACATTATCCTGAATTGTTTTATGCACACGAAATTGATACTAAGTACTTGATCACAGACGTGCGTAAACTTCAAGGCCGCATCCAAGAACTGGAGAGGAGGGAATCGATGACGCAGACAGCTATAACTACATCTTTAATGCCTAGTGGTCAACAGAAGGCTTGCAATACAGAAGCTGTGCTGAGCGCGCTACTCTTGATCGTGGTATCATTATATGGCCAAAGAGGTATCAACTTTTGGCCAACCTGGTATCAAGTTTAGCGTTTGACGGGGATATCAGCTGACTCTGTTGTATTGACTGGGAACCAAGTCGGTGGATTCGGTTCTCATCAGATATACCAGGGTATCAGTGATTAGAGGGAACCGTTAGGACAGGATGATCTGCACATGTATTAGTAAGCTAAATCAATCCGCTCAGTGTTGTATAGACGACCTAGTTCCTCGGTACGTAACCTCAGTCAACATTCATACCACATTCAGAATGTTGCAGCAACAAATTTCCACTCCGTATTTTCGTAGTCCTAGGCGACGTTTACAAACAACGACTCAAAAAGACGGCAGTGCTTTGCGGCATCCTGCATAGAATAGTTCGGCTACTGCACGCGACACAAAAACTCGGCACTCACAATTTTATTGGATTAAATGGTATCAGGACGACAAAGAAACTCCAATAATACTTCCAGTCGGACAACAAAAAGGACTGACTCGTTAGATCATTACCTCAGGGTATCGAGGAATAGCCTTCTCAAAGCTACGTTTAACAACCTCTGAATCTAAATCCTCCCATGCCGCAATGGTGGCTTTAATAGCACGATGGCGTCTCGTTTTCAGATTGCCCTTCCTGATGCCTTTAAAACCACCTCGAATGGATGATTTCAGCGGACCCGGTACACCTACGTCCAGCGGTTGGCAAACGGCCGTACTGTTAGCAGGTAATGGGACCGGTGTAGCGTTCGCTACCTCAGCAACCAGACGCTGACCCTCCTCCGATACATGGGACTCAAAATTGTCCAGGAGGAGGACGGAAGGTTCACTAATTTCGGATTTTAACAATCTTTCAACGTAGAACTTCCATCCGACGTCGTCCATCCACGCATTCTCCTGCACAATGTAGAAGTGACCGGCCGGGAAAGTTGGAATCTCCGTCTTCTCCAGTCTACCGCCCGGTTCCCGCGAACTATGAAGAGTATTGGAAGTTTTACACCTTTAAAATAAAGATAAATTAGTATTATGGAACCAAAAACAGTATAAATAGCAAAACGTACCGTCCGCGCGAGTTGTAAGCACCGCTGTCAGCCTTCCCGGGTACTTTTTCAGTCCGACGATGTGAGCAGGATCTTGGCGGCCCTTCAAGGCCCAGGCGCGGTGTGGCGGCATCTCAAAGTTGATACCTGTCTCATCAACATGGAGGATGCCACCACTCTGGTATTGACGATACTGCTCCCAAAACTCGAGCGCGAACTCAATGCGAATCACTTGGAGCTCTTCAAGTGTTTCTATTTAGCACCTTGGAGTTTCTGCGATGAAAACCCGTGTCTAAACAAAAGAACATTAATTAATACAACATAAAGCTTACCAAAAAAAAGTAAAATAACAGCGCACCGATTTGCTAATCGCTGGCAGAGGCGTTCCAGTGCCAACACGCCACTCTTACGACTGGATATGTACTCGGCAGCCCATTGCGGATCCTCCGCCCACATCCGGTCGATGATAGCATCCGTCGATAGCAACTGCATGCCAAAATATTACAAGAATTAGAAACTTTTTGTGAAATGTAACAGAAAATATTACCTTCTCGTCGCGCCGAACATCCTTCATGTAGGTGACGATGGCCGAAACGCTAGGAAACAACTCCTTCCTCCCCTGGCCCTTGAGCGTCTTGGACGTTTTGGGTCCCTTGAAGTCCAGCAGCTTCTCCGCCTGCTTGGACCAGCTGAACACGCTGCCGCGAGGATACCCCAGGACCCTCGCAGCTTCCTCCACGCCTACATCTTGTACGAGTAGGACAGCGACTTGCTTCTCCTTCACTGTGTATGTGCGCTGCTTGCGTTGACTGTGCATAATGCAGAATGTGTCATTTTACTGGCGACGATTACCGTGACCACTCAATAGATATCGTTGTTTGGTTGGTTTAAAGAAATGCATAATCTTGCATTCTATTGGCTAATAAAAGGAACCGAGTTTACTATGGGAGTTGAAATCAGGGATTGGCAGACTGCCGAGTTTCTCGTTGCCAGCTTTTTTAGTCGTTGTCTGTACTCCTTGGCGATACCGACATTTAGCCAGTCATAGTGTAGTATTCTATCCATATGGCATTCGTTATCCCAACTCACATTGATGACGCCGAGATCTGCACGGACTATTTAATCTGACCAAGGTTGATGAATCGTGGTCACTGCTACGCTGTTAGTTCATTGCTTTTGGAGTGATTTCCTATTGGCTGAAAACTAATCTTGAGAGCACTGCTGCAAAATTGCTCGATCTTGAGGGCACTCGTGATAAATATCCCACTGGGCAAGCTGGACAAACTGATTACGTCGCTGTTCTCGTTGGGTCCATCTGCATCTGCGACCAAAGTGCTCTTTAACATGCTCCTGCTTTCATATTTTTTCTTGGTGTCGGAAGCCTAGCTTCAGACTTGATTCTCACTCAGCAAGGGGTGTGCTTTCAGGCTGCGTGCTGCTATTCCATCCTGGATGCGTGCACCACGTTTCTGTGACGTGATTGCCGGGTGGCTGAATGGATTTGCCAACCGCCATGATTTTAGTTGTTGTTACTGCTTCGCGTTGGTGAGTTGGCAGCCAGCTCAAATACATTCAGGTATCCGCCGGTACTCCTTCGTCTTATAGTGAGGCGTCTAGCCTCCCGTCTCGACGGACAGTGCAGATACATGACAGTCAGCGAAGCAGGCTCCTGTGCCACACGGCCCGGTAAGTTTACATCAAATTCTCTGTAGACTTACCGAACCGAGCCGAGCACACCCACCACTCGTTGGCACTACACGCCAATATATGTCGCCACCACCTCCATTGTCGGCGTCCATTTGACTTCGGAGACGCCACTGACTGACCCCGGTGCTGAAGTACTCAATGTCGTGGCAGTCCGGCTGGCGTGTTGCTCCGAGCTGGAAGCCCCAGAAATCTCAGCAATCACCGACAAGCAGTCCCCGCCAACCTCGCCAGTGTCCTCCAGAGTTAGACGCACACGAAGCTTGTGAGCTGTCGCCGTTGTACTTATCGACGCCAACGACATGTTGGCAAAGTCGAGCTGATCTGCCGTTTGAGACTCGTATGGTGCTCCATGCAGAAGCAGGTCCACCGACGCGCCGTCATCTCCAACTCGACCTTCGTATTCCCTCAAACCCCAATGAACCCCGAACATCGCCGCTGTTGCCGTTGCCGACAGACCAGTCGGTAGTGAAGTAAATCCGTGAACTTGGCCGTCCAGCTGCAGTGTCATACTCGACCGAGCGGGCGGCTGAAATGATGAATCGGACATCACCGCTGCGACAGTCAGCGATGAACTCTGCAGTTTTACGTCGATGCTTGCAAACATGCGGAGCGTAGCCACCACGATCAATAACGACGGGTGCGAGTTCCCGACATCCACGTCTGAGGTAAGTGGAGTGATGAAGACCGATGTTGGTACCAGGAACCACCGGCGATTCCAGAGAACTGTCGAACTCCGGGGGTCTCCTAGCACGGCAATATACTGGGTCGGTCCACCTGCTTTCGACAAAGCATATGTAGATGCCCGTTGACTTTCATCTTGGAACATGTCCGCGCTTCTCAGTTTCCATTCACTTGTCCCGTTCTCAAACGACGAAGGGTCGCGAGCCTGGCGTTGCTGAGCAACGAACGCATAGAAGACGTTTTGCACTGCCACGTCTACTGTGCTGTCTTTTCGAAGCAGTAGCGCCGACGCGTGCCCACGTAACGCTCGGTACTTCGTCTCCGCGTAGACTAGCGAGAGAATGTCGTCGATAAGCTCTGCGATCGAGGCGGGGCCGTCAGTGCGACCACCCTGGAACTCATCACTAAAATTGGCGTTGTTGATGTTGCGTGCCATCAGCAACTGCGACAGCTCCTCGGACAGATCGGACACGATTTCGCAAAACTGCTCGCACGACTCAAACGGTGAAGGCAAATGCCTTCGTTCGTCGAAGCCAGGGGCCGGGCTAGGAGCTGCAATCTCGGTCGCCGACAATAAAATCTGCTGCACACGAGGCGAAGAGAACGCGTCCAGGAGCAGATCCGCACACGACCGCAGCAACATCTGCTCGCGAGCGAGATCCGTCACCACCGCGCCAGCCTCGGGATGAGGTTGCCCAGCCAGGAAGTTCTTCAGCGAGAAGGACGACGCGACATCAGCCACGAGTGCGCGCGCAGCGACATCGGCTGCGGGGTCTTTTATCGAGTTCATCCTACCTGCTGGTGGGATCTTGGCCAGCCAGCGCCGTTGGATGCGGAAATCCATCGGGGCGAAGTAGAACGAGAACGCGTCGAGCGGCACGAAACGCATGAACAGTTGTAGTAGTAGCAGTGGTTGGAGTTGCTCGACCGTGGATCGATGCAGGTTGTGGGGAGGTATTCCCAGCGGCTCGCGGCAAATGGGGCATCCGAGCGTCGGTCGTGGCGATGGCAGGCCCAATGGAGTTGCCAGTGAGGAAGGACTCGGCTCTGGCTCAAATGGTGGTTGCGCAGCCCTCATCGCTGCTTCAGACGTCCAGCCACCTATGGCGTTCAGCGTCGCCGTTTGCGATTGCAATCTTGGGGGGTGGCTAGCTGGCCAGCGGACAGCATCTCGAAAATTATCTCCGTAGTAGACCACTGCTCGAGCTTGAGATGTAGTCACCTGTTGAACAGTGTACTCGCTTCCGACCGACGTTAAACTGAACAGGGACGACTGAGGCAACACTGCGCGTACTGTGTCCGCTACTGTTGTCTGCTCTGATTGTACTACCTCTGCGGTTGCTACTCTCAGCATTCCTGCTCGATCCGGTACACGGTCTCGTCCCGCGCGACTTCCATCCTTCTGGCGCCGGTAGGATATCATGGTAAACGATGATGATGCGTAGCGACTAGCCACCGTTGCTATACGTGCGACGGGCATCGAGCGACCACACCTCTGGCTGCTAATGGACTCTCTCGGTAGCGGGTGGAGAAGGAAAACGTACGTAGCAAGCACGTGTTTCATCTCTCGCTGGGCCTTGGTGGAACCGCTCTCGTAGCCATAGTACCATTCTGGACTACGGTGGTTGTTCAGCACGTACAGAATGGTATTCTGCAGCAGCATCAGCGGCAGCAAAAATGTATCCCACAAACCCCAATAACATCAGGGAAGCGACGGCAACAACACACATATGTTAGCCAGAGTCCTCTTTCAGGTCAACAAGATGAAAGCAACCAGCACGATCTCGTCTGCACTGTCTCAGTTGACCATCACCAAGCAGCATTCACTCACCGCTGGGAACTGCTGCTGGTGCGCATCGCCCGCCTTGTCCGCCCGCATCCAGTCGCTGTCGGTTGGGGCCCCCATACCAGACGGCTGCAACGCGCTCACGGGCAGCGCTACGATCGAGTCCGTCGGCAGCGCCGTGACCACGTCGCCCGCGCCGGACATCGCCACAGCAGCCGCAGACTCAAACCGCGCGCACACGACCACGTCGTCGTCGTTCTCGTAGGCCACCGCAGCCTCGTCCGCAGCCGCGAACGTGACGAGTACGTGCAGTGAGCAGCCGCAGTAGCTGCGTGGGACGTGGTCTGGACAGCAGTGCGGGAAGCAGCGCAGCAGCTAGAGAGTCCACAGAATGCATGTACTTTGTTAGATAGACCTGGTGTTAAGCTACTCTAGTGGGGAACTGCCGAGTGGGTCGGTCACGTGGCGGCGGAACCCCGTGGTCGGTTCCAAAACCGGCTCCGAGTCTACCTTGGAGCTGCGCTTCTTGTTGCTTCTGCAGCCAGGACGAGTTTGTACGTGCAAGTGCGAGTGACAGGGTCGGTTAGTAGTCGCACAGGAGACACGACGGCTCTCTTCCGGCCACTAGCAAGAGACGGGCCCCTCGGATGCCGACGCACCTGGCGTAGGAGGTGCGGAAAAGCTCGTGCTCGTCGCTCCGACAGCCCAGGCGCAGGAAGCGGCAGCCCGCCACGTGCACGCAGGGCGTCATCTCAGTCTCTGTATCTTCCTGCTGGGACGTCCAGGAGTCCAAGTTGGTCTCCATCGCTCAAAAGGATAATCAAAGTTGACGCAAATATCCACGAATCGGGGGATATTTCAGAAAAATGCGTCGACTCCTGAGCCAGTTCGTACTACAGGTACTAATTAAGCTCCATAGTTAAGCGTGACTACTCAGTCGGTGGATCGAGAAGTGATTAAGTACGCCATGGTATTAGATAACACAGGTATTAAATTGGCCAGTTGTCTGTACTGTCTAATAATCGAGGGTGCGAGGGAGAGTTGTGCATGCGACTGATGAGAGCAATCTCAACCCTCTGGCTGCGCCTACTACCTACAGACCCTCGATACACTATACTTGCCGTATCGGAATTACTATGACACTGTTTCCTTAGTGAAGTCCCAATAGAAAAGATTGGTACACTATGTGCATGAGCCCACGGAGGAGTCTTAACCCCCCCCCAGCCCGATGCCTTTTTTTTTCATCGTTTGCCGAACCCCATACTTGTTAAAACTTATCTTCATAATGAGCAAGTATAGTATAGTGAAGATATTTGCAAATGTGTATTTGTCTATGCAGGGCCATGCCCCTAACCCAGTCTATCCGTATCTCAGCTATCGTGTATTATTAGTCTTACAAGCGTGTATCCCCATACTTCGAAGTACATCATATCGCCTATAATGTGTCCATCAAGTACAAAAGCAACACAATAACTGGTCGACGCGGAGTGAGTCCGATCCATACATTTGTTGAAATTTAGAGGTTCAAGACAGATGACAATAGGGCAGTACGGTATCATAGTGAAAGTAAATAAAACTTACAGCACAAGCAGATGCTACCATGCTAGTTCGCGTCTCTGCGACGACGCTTGCGTTGCCGCTGATGACTACCAGTACTTTCCGTTTCCAACTGCGGCTCAGCGTGACCCCCGGCTTCAGTGTCAGCTCGAGTTGAGACTGCTGGCTTCCGAGCGCGAATACTGTCTCTAGCGTCGTCGTCGGGCTTGGGGACCAAAGTACCGTTCTTCCAGTGCATGTGCCAGATACTGAAGCACGTGATCACCTCGCCCTTACTGGTATGCTTGATCTTGCAAACGCCGCTATAGTAAGTAGCCCCCCCCCGCGGTTCGCTTCGTTTCTTCAGCACCGAACAGACGTTAGAGCTTGGCGCCTCTTCGGCTGCATTCCGCGGCGGCGCAAGACTTGCGTCCAATCTTCAGCTTGTAGCTGGATTAGTTCGAGATGAAGCCGCTTCAAAAACTCCGCATGCGAAGTTTTCGGCTTACCCTCGCCAGAGCGTCTGCAGTTGTACAGGATGGACCCGTCGATAATGGCCATACCGATGAGGCCTAGGAAAAATGACTTGTAGTACTTCTTGTAGCGCCTAAAGAGCTGAAGGGACTACCTACATAAAACAAAACCCAGACATGATAAGTTGATAATTCAAATGTGATATAAGAACTCCTCTGCCGTCGTAGTTGGTCGAGTACGTCAACACCTCCCATGTCCGTCTGATACCCCTTCACCACTCTCGGAGCCATCATTGCAGCTTCCTCAGATGTTTGCTGATCACGCCGCACGATGCGGTCTTGCTGTCCTCTGCCCCCGGTCGCCAGAAATGTGGACCCTTTGATTGTCATACCATCGAACCTTCTTCATCGCTGGAACGTTCAGAGAGTCTGCCACCTGGTACGTTTCCTCTCTCGATATGGCTGGGTCGTTTGTTCGAAGCCCGTCGTCCGTTTTTCTGCTTTGGAGGAAGAATGGCTTCATACAGATCTTGCCTATTCATCATGATGGTGCCGATAGTGTAGACCTCCATTGCCACAAGCTGCATCGCCAGAACCACGGAAGTGTTGAATCTGTCTGTGACGATCAGACGGAAATCGCGATACCCCGTAGGACCGAAAACATGGCGGAGGCTCCGCACCACTGCTGCCGGGCCCTAATTCTCGTCGGGTGGTGTGCTATTGTCTTGCATCTGGCGTTTTCCACAGTAGACCTCGAAGCTGCTGTATAAGACACAATAGAGAACACATCAAAGTGTATAAGACACGATAGGTAACTTGAAACAGAAAAAAGATGCCCGAAGGCACGATCTTCCGTACCGGACACAATGTGCTGTCTGTGAGCAGCACACCATGAATAACTTGGTGCCCCATTTGTAGTGTTTGTCCTTCATGTAAACCCTCATGCGGGTGAACGTCGATCTTGATGGGAGCATGGCTTCTTCAAACGCCATAACAGGAGGCGGGATGTAGTTGGCCTGGATAGTTTCTTGTAGAACAACAAAGACAGGACGTAGCTTCCATGCGCGATCCGACGTTGCACGTAGATCTGAGTTGCTTCTGAAGTGGAGTAGTGGTCGAATCTGTCGCGCCGTTGAAGCAGCCTCGGGGGATGGCCCCTTTGTCAGTCGTCTTGCAGTGGTTCTGAAACCTCTCCTTCTTTGGGGCAGTAGTGTTGGCAATCAGCAACCCGATGAGCACGCAGATTTTTCTGCCGGAGATACCCGGCGTTCGCTCAAGAAACATCTTTACCTGGTCGTGACTCTGCACTTTGAACTCAGGGTGCTTGATCTTTCTAGCTTGTTGCTTCGCATGTTGCGCTGCCACTCGAGCGTCGAAATTTTCTTCAAAGTAGTCATCACTTGCTCCAGCAATGGCCCCCCACAGCGCACCAAGTTTCTCTGGATGAAGGCGACGAGGAAGACTCGAAGGCGAAGTCTCCGAGTGGCTCCCCAAGGGTCTCTAGCTCGGGTTCGAACGTGGAGTTCCTGGCAACAAACCGAAAGAATACTCCTGACGGCGTTTCAGCAGCTACAACGGCCTCAGCAGTCCGGCCGTAGTTTCCGTTGTAGATGTTAGGATAGTCTTCTTTGATCCAGTCATCGCGTCGGGCTTCGTAGTGCTCTTGCATGTATGGATATGGCGTCACATCACTTGGCACACTCCACTCGTTGAACTTCAGATCTTTCAATACGTTCTTGTGCACGTTGCCACATGCAATTTCGGTCCCACCACCCACTGCATCAAGTAGCGATGACTGAAAATGAAGGCCACGTGCAGTTCTAGTATCATCAGCAGCCGGGTCAGATGGTCTCAAGGTGTAGTCGTCTTCGTACGCCGACCTCTCTCCGCTTTCGTCTTATGAGACCAGCCCGGCAAAGTCTTCGGATCGCTCACAGGGCAATACAATGTTCGGATCATCTGTAGAGTTGTATAATATACGTTCTTTTTTCAATAAAGTGTATCACAAACGTGTATGTACACAATAATCTCACCATAGAAATGAGACGGATCCGTCTGGTTTTCTTCATCGACAACGTGCGCGCTGATGTCGCTACAGTCGCTCAGTGACACCTCGTACTTACTTCCCGATGTAGCAGCCACTTCGAAGGCCTCACCAAGCCTGCACTGCGATGGAGGCGAAGTTTCATCAAAATCTTCAATACTTAACAAAAAGTCAAAGTTAGCATCAGCACACACGATAACTTGCAGCACATGCTTGTACCAGGAGCGCGCGGTGTATGTGATCGCGAGCGAGTGCGAGGCAGGATCAGATGAGGGACTTCGTCTTCCATCACGTGTGGCGAAGTAGCAATCAGTTGGCCCGCCGCGTCAGACCTTTCGGATAGTCCGCGTGCACCAGGACTGCCAGACTGTCCGCGTCCGTCGAAGCTGCCAGGCTGCCCGCAAGCGTCAGGATTACTAGGTTGTCCGCACGTGTCTGGTTGCTTGAACCTGTACAATACGTGATAGCGTTAGGACCGTAAAGGGTACAATACATGCCACGCAATTCATACCTTCTTGAACTTCATCGTCAGCTTCAGTTGCATCCTTGGCGCTTGGGCTGTTTAGGGCAGCTACGGCCTTCGAATATTCGTCCCTAGCTTTGGCTTTCTGCCGCTTCACCTCCTCTAACAGTGCACATAGCGAGTTTGATACGTTCAGACAGCAACCATACCAAAGCATACCAAACTCAACATACCCAAGTCACAGCGGTCCAAATAGTGCATGAGCGCCACTTCTCCGACAAAGAAGTCAACCTCGGGGACATCCTTCTTTGTCTTGCCGGGCTTGAGATACGTGAAGTCGTCCGAAAGACCGCTCGGCTTCCTCGAACCCCAGTCGATCTTTTCCAGCTCCCCCCAGCGTGCTTGGAACGCCATTGATACGGGGGCGAGGGAATCTGTGTACCAGCGGGGGATTTTGAAATGAGAGAGAAATGGATGGCGTGGATAAAGACCGAATGTGTGTAAGTGCTTTGGATTTGGACCGGGCTCAAACCGAGTCAACCCACTCCAGGACCGGGTCGAAGCTTGTGACCCGAGAGAGGAAAGGAGAAGCTGTTACGAGTCTCGCACAGTCTCTGATCAAATAATAAGGCGGTCCTCGGCCCAAACCCAGGTTGTTCCGAAAAAGGAGCCTTCAAGAACAGTTTGAGTAATGCATGAAGCATTTCTAGCAGCCGCTCACGAGGATCGACGCTGCGGCGAACGTGCTTGCTCAGACTGCGGAGAACTTGCGTCACTCGTCGACAGTCGAGTCACCGCTGCAGGCGGTGAAGGAATCACCAACGGAGCAGGTGGGAGAACGATCGCTCGACAAGTCGAGCCGCTCGCCGAGTCGGATGGAGCGGAGGTTGTAGTAGCCACCTTCGATGGTTATCCTGACGAACCTTGAGATGCCGAAGCTGGAGTAGAACTTGGCGATGACCCGAGTCACCTGAGAGAGTGTTAGGAGCTTTCGAGAAGCTAGCCAGGACCACGGATGAGCTCGCCAACTCAGGATCCGCCGAACCTGAAAAGAGTATCGACCTTCCATTCCGTCGCCTGGACGTCTTGCGAAACGGCGTCCTTCGGGGGGGGGGGCTCAGCGAGGGTCGCTGAGGCCAGGACTACGATGCATCAGCCCGAGACGGAGAGTGTCCCGCGCCTGGGGAGCGAAGACGCTTCCGGCCGGAAATAGGCAGCGACGCCTTTTTGTATTGGATCTTCGCCGTCCGAGCGTAGCCGTTCAATCTCAGCAGGGAGTTACACACGTGCTCGGTCTCTCGGCGTCTCGCTGAGTAGTAGTGAGATCGGGCTGATTGATCGAACTGCAACCAGTAATAGTCGAAAAGCGCCTCGCTGAGCAAGTTCCACTGTCGGTGAGTCTTCCACGGGAGTTGTCTGAACCACCCTTTGGCTGCCATGCCCAGACTCAGCGAAAACGGCTCGCACCGCTCGTCTTGTGGCTTGAACGTTCCTTTCATCTCGTTGATGACGCGTTTGATCCATTGCAACGCGTCATCCAACCGATAGCGTCGTCCATCAAGGTAGCGATCTTCTCGAGCGAGGCATGCGTTCGGATCTCGAGCATTTGGCCTCGCTCACTCTCTGCTCCGTCGAAACTGAGCTGGCGAATGTGGCTGTGAGGCGACTCATCCAATTCACGCCGATCGGCGTAATCATCGTCCTCGCTGAAGTCTTCCTCTCCAGTCGCTTCCACGAGTGACATCTCGATATGCTGGGCTCGCTGAGCTCCAATCTCGCTCGGAGTCTGCATATGAGAGTCGTCGAAAAACGGCGTAGTCTCCGTGCGGCGGAAGATTTCTTGCTTAGTCTCGGGAGTCTTAGGTAGAGGGACTCTAGACGGGTCCTCGCTGAGTTCCGAATACTTGTACGACTCGCTGACTTTCGGCACCGGAGCCTTTTCTTCGTCGAGTTGGAACTCTTCGACAGCTCGTCGAGCCTTCGGCACTTGTCCTTTCGATCCACCTTGGACTCCGAGCAATTCTTTCAGCTTGCGCTTCGACTTCATCAGCTCGATACCCACGGTACGAGCGTTCCAGTCGGCCAGCATCAGCTTGCTCGGTCGAGTGGTACACTTGTAGCCCATCGCTCGGAGGAGCAGGACCGTGTCCTCGGCGAGTTGGTCGATAGTCAGGCTATTGACTGGCTGGGTCAATTCCTCGCCGAGAACAGTCCACTTGGTTTGACACATCATTGCTGGTTTGAACATCTTGATCCACTTGCTCTCGGCTTTCATCTCCCCGACGAGCCGGCCTAAAACTCGATTAGCCTGCAGCGTCTCAACATTATTCTTGGCCCGAGGGGCAAGTGGCGGCCGATCTCCTGACGCCACATCTTGATCTTCTTCGGCATCCTGGTTGAGTTCAGCTACCAGGTTCCGCTCGACTGGGCGAGGGTTCCCCACGCGGCTGACATGCAGCGACGATTCGTCGATTTCTTCGCGGAGTCTGGCGGTCATCTTGACGATGCCGTAAGCCTCTCTATCTTGCCATTTTTCTTTTCTCCTTCTTCTTCACCTTAATGTCTTTCGGCATCGAACTCGTCAAACAGGACGGTCCGTGCCACTTCCGCTTCCGCGTTGGCGACACTGACGCTCGTCGAGTCCGGCGCAGCGATCGGCGATCCTCCAACCGTCACGGGGCTTCCGTCGCTCAGACTGGTCGATCCCTTCGTCAACTTCTATAACGGGCCAGGTGTGTCCGTTATCTAGCGTACACTATAGACTGCGAGGAAGCGCAGTAGACTCAGGAAGCTGAGCCTAACTATGGGCTTTGGGGCAAATTTAACTCTGCTTTATGTTAGTGGCCGTCGGGGCCACTCAAATGCAAACTGTCGTCTGATTGGTTGAAATGGCTCTCCACTTTCAACCAATGACAGGACTACACGAAGCACACGCTAGCCCTGTGCTTGTACCTACTTTGTATCTTTAGCTATATAGATCTACCTTCATATGTAACTTGAAACAGCCCGTTACATTACCCTCCTCTCAAAGCTGCACGCCCGCGTGAGTGCCGTCGCAGAGCGAAAGTGATCAAGCAACGGACTGTCCGACGACCTCGCGTGGTGCTCCCGCCACGCGATCATTCTGCAGTTCACGATGTCGGTGACGAGAAGAACTGGCGCCGCGCCGTCCAGTTCGTCGGCGTACTTCGTCATGGAAGACGACCTCAAGCCGTGGGAGCTGTACAGCTTCGACGGCGCCGAATAACCCGAAGACCTTGACGCCATGAAGGAATACTTCAGGCGATACCGCGCGGGCCGAGGCAAGGCAACCACCAACGCGTTCACGCACGACGCTTTGCAGCGGTCGTGGTGTGCCTTCATTCGCCGCTGGAACGCCGTTCGCCGTGAAAACCTGTCTTTCACGGCCTGGCTCAAGGACCGTGAAGCCACGCGGGGCGCGCACGCTATTGGAGATCTTCGTGCGCGCGTGTGCGAGTTAGCGCGGCGCGAGTGGCGGCTGTGCTACGTGCACATGGTTGAAGGCTGCCGGAAAGGTGGGGAGGACCAGTCGAGAGCGACGCGCGAAGAATGGGAATGCCAGTTGGGGCTCTGGCCGCTGGGCGAGGACGAGCGTGGCTGGATTGGCCGCTTTGATCGAGCTCGGAGTGATCTTGCGGAGGCGACTTGTCGCGGCAGTGCGCGCCGCGACTTGCGAGGCGGAGATCGTCGATGTAGTCGCTCGAGAAGTCGCTCGCGAGGCCGTCCACGCTATCAGGAGCGTGGCGGGGGACGTCTTGCGCTCACCTACGCGAGCGCGGATTCGTAGTCGCTCACGACATCTGGAACGTCCTCGAGAAGGCGGCTACGCGACTCCCATGTATCATCGGCCGGCGAATGTCCAAGCCAGCGCACCCGGTAATGCTTCTCGGGTACCTGTCGACGCTGCGCGCGCGTACGGATACGACCAGTCGTATCACGAGGAGGTGCCTCGCGATTCATGCGCGTATCATGGTCACCAAGCCGCTCCACAATTCAGCGTTGCGCACCCGATACATCAACAAGTGGGGGCGGGTCATCACGACGGTACTGGACAAGCTGCGGCTGCCGCGGCACCGCGGCGACCGACGTAACGGAGCGTCTGACGATTGAGCAGTATCGGCTGATGATACACGAAGCGGACCAGGCGAGGGACGAAGCGATGGAGGCTCAGAACCTCGCTGAGTCTGCGCGTGTCCGTGCGGCGGCTGCGGCTGCGGAAGCTGCTGCGACTCAGTCGGAGCAGGGACGGCGCGAGATGATGACGCGGCTTCGTCATCTGGAGACGCTCGTCTGCGGAGGTCCACGCGCGGCGACGCCCTCGCGTGCGGAGCGAGGGCTCTTATCGACTCAGCGCCAGGGACGCCGGCAGGGTCGATCCGATTACACGCCTGCCGAGGAAGCGGAGCGTCCGCCTCAGGAATCACCGCCGGAACGTAGGGCTTGAGGCGCCCGACGTAGAACGTCGGGTGCACTCGCATCGCAGTAGGAATGTCTAGCGTATAGGCATCGCCGATAACTTTGGTAATCTTGAATGGTCCGATGAAGCGTGGCGCAAGCTTGTTCGCACCCAAGTTGGTCACCGCGGGTCCTTGGTTGCCGTCCGTGGATAGCAGCACGCGCTCGCCTCGCCGGAAGGACGACATGTTCTTCGGGCCCCGTCGATCGGCATTCGCTTTCTGAATGTCCACGGCGGCTTGGAGGGCGTCACGCACGAAGCGCGTGACAGCCTGGCGATGCAGCAGGAAGTCGGACACTGCTGCCGAGTCACTGGGCCCAGCCCGAGAACACCTTGACGAATGTCGATGCGGATAACCTCTTCTAGAAGTGAGTCTCTCATCGGGGCTATTTTGGTATAGTGGACATCAAATTTGGTGGCCCACTAAAGAACCAGGACATAATTGGAGTATTTACGGTACTACCGCCGAGTTCCGAAACTCGGCGATACGCTGAGTCCGAACTCAGCGATACAATACGGCAGAACTCAGCTGACTAGCTGAGCGGTTACTAGGAGAGCTCGGCGAGGTGTCGGCCGAGATCCGATACCACTTCATTTCATTTGATATTTGTATAGGACTATAGTAAGCACTACGAGGAGCCCCTTGAGGGCTCCCGGACGATATAAGATAAACAGAGCAGAATTTTCCTAGTCCAAGACAAGTGTACACTCTCTGGTAAGTCCCTGCACGGGCTGGGTTATGTCTGCCGTTGACACCCGCGAGGAATAGCTTGTATGGTGTTGATTGGTAGCGCCAAGAGATCAAGGTCGACCCGGGGAAGGGCGTGCCTCGCCAATGGCGAAAGGAACTATCGCTGAGTCCAGCGAGTCGGTACACCGTACAGCCCGGCACCGTTACTCTTCTAGCCGAGAAGCCTTTGCTCTCGGTGACCCGTAAAAACGCTAGCGCGCCGTCGTCCATCCTTTGGTGGAGGGCACGGGAGGAACGGAGGCAGCTGAATTCAGCTGACCTCCGGAGTGATTGGCTTGGTTGCCAGGTCTCGACGAAGCCGAGACACCGCTGTCTTGGAAGGGCCGAATTGCTTGGGACAACTCAGCACAGGCCAACAAGCGCCGGCTTGCTCGGCGATTATTGTGTTTGTTGTTTGGATCCACATCAGACGACTTTGTGTATTCTGCAATACCACAACCGGTGCCGCGACCCGGGAACAGGGTGTGCTTTTTTCGTAGGTACCAGCAACCAAGTTCAAGGAAAAGAGAAGAAGAGAGAGAAGATGGTCAAGCCATCGAGTACTCCGAGCGGCGCCAGCCCAGCGACGACTGGGGGTCGCCACTCGCGACGTCGAGCTCAGCGACTCAGCGGGACACGGCTATGACAACGGATGTGGGCCACAATGTTCAGTTCGACGATAAAGATGATCAAGCCCAAGGAAGGGAACGAGACTTCGAGGAGAAAGCTGAGTTCGACAATGTGAAGACCACCGCCGAGTTCATTGGCGAGGTGGAGGTTGTCGATCCAAGTTGGGCGTATGGATAATCTACGCCCAGTGGAGCGCAACTTAGCCGCTGAATTCAGCGAAGATGCGGGCGATGATGATCAAGGCGTTGCTCAGGGGGAACGTCCGTCCCCAGTGTCACAAGCAATGAAAAACGCCGACACGCCGAGTGCGAACAAGATTCAGGCTCGACTCGGGAATGAGGACCAAGTCTGACTGGATGATGATGTTTGCGCCAGTGGCGATGGCGCAAGCGAAGTGGCCGGTGTTGGGGCCCGAGCTAACTCAGCCGGTGACTACCGCCAGCATCAACCAACTGGTCGAAGACACGATCCTCCCGTTGAGAGCGATGGGCTATCGCTGCAACAGCCGGCCCAACCGCCTAATTCTCGCCGACTGGAACCTTGGTCGAGCAGCCGCCGAGTTGATTCAATGGAAACGAAAGTTGAGGGTGGCGTTCGGGCTCGAGAGAGGCTCAGACAGCGTGCCTTCTGCTCTCCGCCGAGTTGCCGGATATCGGAGACCAGTCGAAGATCCCAGAAAGATATCTCTGCCGAAGACTCCAGAGACCAAGAAGCGTGGAGTGTTCCGAGCGACAGAGGGTACGCCGTACTTTGATAACTCCCACATGAAGATACCGACGAAGGGCTGTAGCGGCCAAGGCCGGTACGACTATCTGCATGATGCAGAAGACGAAGCGGAACTCGGCGGGAGTGGCGGAGTACGTGACCAGCCGAGACACCAAGGTGATCCAGACGTGTCCGTCAAAGACTACATCAGGCATCTCAGCTTTGATGATGCGGACACCGATCGAGCTCCGTACTTAGAGGTACGCTCCCACATCTCGCTCGACAAGATAGTCGAATTCGAGGGGAAGCGATACCGCTAAGATGACTCGCTCCAGTGGCTCAAGTGGTTCATCTACGAGATGAAAGGCACCAGAATGCCTCAAAACTCGTGGTGTGAGCCGTTCTCGCTGAGTCTGGGACGAGCGGCGAAAGGATGATACCGACAGCTGCCGAAAAGAACTCAGCACCGCTGGACGCTACTAAGTGAGGCCTTCTTGGCCTACTACTACTCGCAGTTCGACCAGTCAGCTCGCACTCGTTACCACTCGGCGCGTCGCATAGAGAGGAAGCCGATCTGTGACTGCCTTGTCCACCTGAATGGTTATGCCCGCACGTCCAAGATCCAGTACGAAAAGGACAGAGCGGATGCCGTCGACCACGTCGAGCACTTCTTGCTCCACTGCGGCGATGATGAAGTCATGGACCTGTTGTACCCACTTCAACTCAGCGATGTCAGCCGAGTTGACCAAATCATCACCCGGAAAATCCTGGGCGAGAAGAGGAAGATGCAACGTGACCAGCTAGTCACTGGTCGTCCTCAAGCATTTTGACTCTGGATCAATGAGCATCGAAGCCGGCAAATTCATTAATGAGGGCGGAGCCTCGAACGGGGGCCACAATCGAGAGCTATAACCAACGAACCGCCGCGATTGATAGAAATATGAACCAATCACACACTGCTTTGAAATGAGTGGCCGTTTACAGGGTCCTCTATTGGTTCTTATATCATCCAATCGGAGCCTGTCACATGTCTATGAATAGACACGCCGCGCGTTTGTGGTTGGGAGAGCTGGCGTGCTCCGAGCAGAGCCCCAACAAGCTCAGTCTTCGTTTTTTAAGAGCTACTGCGCAGGGCGCTGGACCCAAGAGCCGTACGAGCTCGTACAGTCCGGCCGATGGACCCTCCCTCTTGTCTCCGACCCCGTCCGACCCACCCCCACCCCACCCGCAGCACCGTAGCTCAGCAGGCAAGAGCGCAGGGCTTCGGCCCTGAAATGTCTGTTCAAATCAGGCCGGTGCTATTGGGCAAGATGAGCGTGGGTGCAGTGTTATCGAGAATGCGCTGTGCCGCGCGTGTGTGTGATGGGTATGCGGTGTGTGCGTGTGTGATGTGTGTGATGTGCTGTGTGCTGTTGTGTGTGTGCTATGATGTGTGTGTCTATCTATGCTGCTAGACTCTGTCGTGTGTTCTGAGATACTGCGTGCTGTGTGTGTGCGAGTCGTACGTATCGATTAATTATCGTATAACCAGCAAATGAACATGTATTTGAATGCACTTATCTCTCTGTCTTACATCTGGCCTACAGCGGCAAGTATGGCTTGCGTGTCAACGGGTGCAGGGTCAGCGATCCTTCCGATGGCGAGCTGACGCTTGTAAGCGACAATGTGATTATCCAAGACGCCGGACTTTTGCAGCGGACGCAATGCGCGCAGGACACTTCCCGATCCCTTCGCGTTGACGCCGCGGACCTTCAGGAACGCGAGTACACTGGCTTCTGCCTGGCGACCTGTTTCGAGGACTTGATCCTTGTAGCCTTCTGCCTTGGCGTCGAGGACGAAGCCCGCGTCAAGGAAGAGCTTCATGAAGGCGGCAACGTGGCGGGACCCGACTCCGACTTCTTTTGGCGGTCAGTGGAGTCCCGTACATGCGTTACCCGTGTGTACCACTCGTACTACGTGTCGGAAAGGTTCGTAGCATGCTTCTTTCTGCGCTTGGGTTTTGGTTCTTGATCTGACGTAGCAGTGACTTGTTCCGTTTCCGTGTTTGCTTGTATCTCCATAGGCTTTAATAGCGCAGCCTCGACGATGGCCAGGAATGATGCCAGCGTGCGATTTATCGCCATAAGCTCTTCAATGATATCAGAGTGATGACACACCTGGCATCCCATCGTCTTGTCTTCTTCTGTCTTGTGGTGTTTTGCAGGTCGTGATGGCGGTGAGTTCAACGTTGAAGGCCAAGCCAGCATGTCGACGCGAGCAATGCTTGCCGCGTCCAAACACTCCTCGAATCGTGTGACGAATGGGGCGGACGACAAGGGTGCCTTCACCTGGGGGAAATATTTGATCAGGTAAGCGGTTAGTACTGCGAATACCTTGCGGCTGACGTTGAACCGGTGTTCGTTGGGCCCCGTGCATGAGTTATACAGCAGCGATTGGAGGCGATCGAGTTGCTCCTGCGTAGCATGGTCGAGGTTGGACACGTCCGCCACTTCAGGATCTTCGTCAACACACCAGCCACTCAGCACACGCGCTACCTTGCGATCCTCCTGCGGCGTGTTGAACACGTACGCAAAGCCCTTATTAACCTTGCTCATATCCCAGGCCCCTCTGTCGAAGATCTACTGCGCTGCCATCCTCTCATCACCGTTCACGTGTTGAGCCCCTCCACGCCGAAATGAGTGTGACGTCAGGTCTCCTGTCGTCCCCGGCAGATCTGCAACGCGCTTCAATGGCGATTCACATACGCCTGGGCCCTGTCTTGTCCTCGTGCAGTCCGTGTACATCGATACGCGGGCACGGTTGCTGGTGGCGCCGAACGCGGGCTGAGTGCCGATGGGGATGGAGTGGCTGCGATGTGGATGCTTGCATCAGAACGAACGCCAGCGGACCCGGACGTGCTTGCCGCCGACAGAGGGACGCTCAGTGACGCCGTCTCGGCCTCCAATATCTCGATCTTTTAGGCAATGTTTATCTAGTGTTTTGCTCTGCTTTCGGAGCTGCAGTTCCGTAGGCACCCGTAAGTGAGGACACAGGTCGAAAAACCAAAGCTTTGTATTTCTATAGTATGAAATAGCTGTGTTACGTTCCAGCTTACCATTTTTACCTTCGTCGGTGGCGAGATAGAAGCCGAAGCGATCCATCGTCGTCGCCAAACACTTACCGCGGCTGTCCAGGAGAATGCGACCCTGGACTAATTCCATGCTATCATTCTCCACTCCCAGCATCCGCTTGAATGCGGCGATCGCAGTGGTGCGTGTCTTCGTGGTGTTCACATTCGCGACCGCGGTTAAGCTCATGCTTCTCCTTCGGCTGTTCGAATACTGTATGCTGGATATTGTAGGCTAAACTAGTGGCTGTCTAGCAACGTCCTCCAACGCCCCCTATTCTAGGAAATGCCTAGTTGTCCGAAGAGCACATATGAACAGGTTGGCAACGAAAAGGGTCGTCGCATAAAAAAAGAACCCCGAGGGAGTTAAATTTTTTTTGGAAGAGGCGAGCCCCCCCCCCCCCCCCCCCCCCACACCAACATTAGCTCGACCGACAGGGTGTGCAGTTCCTCTCAGACCGTGCAGCAGCGGCGTTCAGGTGGCGCGGGTGGTCCATGAAGCGTGCAATAGGGCGTCATCAAAAACACTACCTCCATGTCAGGAACCCGCCGATCTTGACCTACTTCAGCCCGTGCGTACCAGCTCGCCTGGAGCAGCGAGTATTGCGCCTCCGAATTCACCTGTTCCCACTTCGAGTATCGAATCGATTGCAGTGCATGACGCCACCGTCAACACGGCCACGACAACCAATACATCAAAGGAGGCAGTGCTTAGATAAATAGAGCATAACCTATGTAACTGCATTGAAAAATAGCCATGCATAATACTAGAATTTGCGAGCACCGGGTTGTTTTGTTGACCCGGGTCGTCGCCAACCTGTTCATATATGCAAACAATACTTTTTAGACTTGACATTTGTACCGGCATATTCATATTTTGTCGCTGGTTCCGACAAATATTTGTCTGAAAGTGTCGGAACGGCATACCTATCCCCAACGAATTCAATTGGCTAAAACTCTAAATTGAAGTGATCTGATAGGCAAATAATAGGTATATTTTGGCTTATCCACAATCTTGCAGTTCTATCTGTTGGAAAAACTCCTATATCCATCCATATCAGCCGTAGCTCTGCTCCGGCGCAGCCGTCCAACAAAATCAGGCCGGCTCGAGCAGCATGTTCTGAACGTCAAATACTATTGTGCCTTTCACCTATCTTGGCTGGCAGGCAGTTAATTATTGCGTAATTAGATCCATAAATAGGTTATCTACCCTGATTTAGTGCTATATATGCCTAAGATTGTGAGGTCTTCCCGAACATCATTTGCAAGCTCATAGGTGGAGATAGGCTGAGTAGAGCCCGAATGGCGGGTAGCAAACTGCCAATCGCCCATGTATTCCTTTAACTCGGGCGGGATCAGCTTATTCGGCTGGAAAGCAGCCTCGCCATCGCCTAGATAATTTCAGAACTAAACCCTAATTAACATGGGAATAGACAACTGGTGGAAGTTTTAGGGGTAAGAAGCGAATACAATTAAGCCAGAATTATCACGGCAGAATTGTTGAAAGGCACAATACATGCTCCATCTATAAAAGTACTTGACGTTCTCGTCGTTCGGGTAGCGCGTCTTGGTGAGCGCACGTGCACGGACTGAAAACCATGCGGTCCTTAAGCGTGAGGTCCGGGGATGGCTGAACGGCTCGTAAACAGCGAGGTTTGCGGAGATCGTGGTCGGGCTTGTAGGGTTAGGTGCTGCAGTGAAAGTGAGCTGCATCGAGTACGTCCGAGTAGCAAAGTTTGATATCTTTCGCTAGACGTGAACGATTACATGTACGACGCAAATGGCCGATCAGGTATAAGCTGAGGCAATCCACCACCATCGCTCCGCTGTGGGCTTGGGCGGTTTCTTCGCTGGACGTCCGGAATCCGCGTCTGTGAGATCAGTGCCCTTAACACCAACCACGCAATCCTCTTCCGCATGTATAACACCGCACCCCGCTTGTCGACGAATTTCCATAGTTCGTCTTCGTTTCGACCAGAGGCCGTGAAGCGCTGCTCTGCAATGAAGTAGTTCTTTATTATCGCCTTCGCCATCTTCAAAAGCTTCACAGCCGAGTGGAGTTTGACAACAGAGGGGTCGGCGCCAGTAAACATATTATCGGCAAACATCAGGAAGTTCCGTTCGTGATTTTCGGAGTATTGCTGGGCAAACGCGGCTCGAGCATCCTGCCAAAAATGACTCTTGGCGCGTACAGCTTTGGCGTCTATCTCCGCTCTCGACACCACATCACCTAGACAGAAAGCAATCGACAGAAATCAATCGATTCGGGAACGATAATGGCAAAGATAAAAGCATAACCAATTACCTGAATGACGGAAGCGAGTCGCAAACTCGTCGGAGAACAGGATATTTAGTAATCGATACCTGCATTTCCTCCAGCCGATTCGCCTTCATCGTCGAGTAGACGTCCACCGTATGCTGCACGTGCTACATCGTGCCGACGAAGAACAGCAATTCGCTCGCCCTTCTTCATACTTGCCTTTAATTTTAACCCTCTACGGGTACACTCCTTGCGAACTTGGTCCGCCGACCAGCTTTGGTAGTCCACCACTTGCTTCTGCACTTCTAGCATTTCTGAGCCGTCAGAGAGAGCAGAATCATTATCTTCATGACCCTGGTCAAGAAGTGCTAGCTGATTGCTAGGCTGCAACGGGCTGCTGACCGGGTGAGACGACCCTGCCGTCCATTGATGCGACATCGTGCTGCTAGAGGACGGCCGGACAGGTGGCACGGAGGGGATTGCTGGACTCATGCCCATGAATCGTCTGCTTGGGCTCTGTTGCGCTGGGTCGAAGCTCTGTGCAGCACCTTGCGCCTCCATTATCACTGCTAGCGCTCTAGTGTTAGTACAAGCACTGAAGCTAGAAGTTAGGGGCTCTTGAAGTCAGCTTCTCGATCAGCTTCATAATTTACCCCGCATATACCTGGTGCTATCCGCGCTGCTATTGTTCCTCGCTTGTCTTCAAATGGGAGTTTCTACCGGTGCCCCACTCAAGATCGCACGGCACCAGTGGGGGGCAACCTAAATACGGCCGCACAACCGTTTTCAACCACTGCGGCCGCATGGTACAAAAGCGTGCGGTTCAGTGCGGTGCGGTGCGGCCAGTTGACAATGAGCCCCGGGTGATGGCAATTATTGTACTGGCCATAATACTTCGGACCAAAAATTGTAACACGCCTACACACGGGGCTGTAGCTCGTCGAGTTCGAGCCGCACAACACCGGCGTGTATAGCAAACGAATCATTACTAGCCAATCATTCCTTATCAGCTTGTCGCGAGCCCTACAGTTTATTTTCAAATGGCACAAGGCCGAAAACTAGGAGACGGTCAGACCGAAATGGTAATCAATGCTTACAAGTTCTTCCTCGCTGAGAAGAAGCATGGCCACGCGCGTAGCCAGCGCACGCGCAGTGTTGTTGCCCAGTGTATGGGCATCACAGCGAACACCGTTTCATCTGTGTGGGCAGCTTAAAACGACCAGGAGCGCGCCGAACCTGCCGAGGTGAGCCCTCTTCCTGCGACGATTGTTATGAGACCCGATGTTGGGCACCAAGAATCTTCACCAAATCACCATCGATCTTCAACCAAATCACCGACAGAATACAGGAAAAAACACCAACGATCATGGCTGCGTCACCAACCAAAGAATTTCTTGCTTAGCGTTGTAAGGGCAGCTGCACGATAATGTCTGCACATCAACCATCCAGCTTCTTGTGGCATGCCTTGCATATGCGCTCGAACGTCGTTCACAAAACAAACGGTCTTGACTTTGGCAAGCACATCAACGGCATCACACGGAAGGGCTGAATGGAGCACCCTAAACAGCACTACAGACAGGATACCGACCGGCACTCTTGTAGGTTTAAGGCACCTATTGGGTTTCAGCAATGCGAACAGTTTGAGAAAGCGTTCCGATACTTCCGGTCCGGGCTCGAAATTTCGTCCCTCAGCAAGAAACGCTTGAAGAGATGTCTTCATTCCTTCAAGCATTTGTTTGGGGCTCGCACGAGGATTGTTGCTGATGATTTCGTATACGCGGTGATACTGTTCCAAGGGATTGTTGGTGGCAGCGTAGCCTTTCGGCGTCAAGAACGCTTGCCATTCGCTGAACTGACTATCCAGCCACGACTTTTTGATATACTTGCCGAAGGCGAAGGCAGCACTGCGTTTTGGATACGCCGCCCACTTGGCCAAAATAGCTGTCTTTACGCCCTCAAATCTGTCCCGGTTTGCGTAATGAAGGTCGTACATGTCTTCGAAGAACTGAAGTCGCTCATCCAAATCTACTCCTTTGAGCTGAGCGTTCTTGCAAGCGTTGTCCATAACATGGAACCAACAGATCAAAATCTTTGTGGACGGAAGCTCGGCAGTGCAGGCGTTGTACTGCGCCTTATCACCGTCCATCATCACAAATTCGGGGGTGAACGACTCATCGAAAGTATCTTGGACAGCACGCTTCAGGTACCGCAGACACCATGAAACGTCCGCTTGTTTTCGCTTGGAGGTACAAAAGTAACCGAGTGGCATGAAGTGCCCACAGCCATCTGAATATCCGATCACAAAAGCAGGGTACTTCTGCTGGACGGTACTGTAGGTGCTGTCTACGTGGTGAACCGTAGTGAGAGTGGCGTCCCGTTGAACTTGGACGTAGTTAAACAGGAGCTGATAGCAAGTCAGTACGGATCTTCATTGGAACCAACACCAACTCTAGAAACCCAATGACCGTGGTCCAGAACAGTGTCGCTGAAATACACGATCGCTGCCGGAGTGTCAACACTAACCCCCACTTCATCGAACAGAGCCGCGTCAATCACGTCCTTGACCTATCGAGTATCTGCCCCGGGGTGGTTCCTGCGCCAGCGCCGAAGGAAGTACTCCACTTGACTCTTTTTTGGAGCTGGTCCTCGTAAGTCTGTGTCTGCAATCTCAGATGCGATCAGCGAAAATAGCTGCTGCGCCGTGGCAGCCGGACGTATCTCAAGCTGAGCAATGATAAAATCCTGCATGGCTGGAGTGAGACGTTGCCGGGCGGGTGACGGGGCCTGTAGATCGTCTATTACATGCGTACCTTGCTGATATACAACGGTAGTTCGGCCAGGTTCGCATGTGTTGATCTTGTACCGACAGGAACACACATCGCCAGCTTCGTTGTTAAGACACCGCGCAGACCGACAATTCGTCAGGATCGAAGTCATCGTTTGGCCATCCATAGCCAAATCGATCTCGTAACTAACCCAATGATTGATCGTACAATGGCACCGGTTGTTCTTATCCGTGGCAAATCTGGGGAGGACTGTTGTGATGTACTCGTCGCGCTCGTCTTCGCTGCGGTCCGTTCTCCAAATTTGTCGCCATCCAGGTAGATCAACATCATCGCTGCCGGACATGGTCCATCCAGTGTCCGACGACGCTAAACCACAAGTGAGCACAAACTCTACCAGTATTCTTACCCGCATGCAAGCATGCAGGTGGTTGGCTCTCGTTCACTCCTGCGTTGCTGCAATACAAACTGGGACAAGGTTACGCGGGGATACGTACTGGTGGTGTAGGTCAATATCGTTGGTGTTATCCTGTATTGTTTGGTTGGTGACACACTCGAAGCGTGTGGTGGGTTTGCTCAATCCTATGGTGTCACGGTTGCTAATCCTTGGTGCCAAACTAGTTCCTCGATTGTTATATATCACTATACCTCTCTAATTTTATATAGTGTATATTACAACAGGAACAGCGTGGGAGACCACGGAGCTTTCAGGACGATGAAGTCGCACCCGTCATCCTCTAGTACGTGAAGGAGTGCAATGAGCAGCGCCTCCCCATCACTGTCAAGATGGGGGCAGACGAGGTGGCTGTCCAGACAAATATCTGCATTGCACGCCGGTCCATGAGCCGATTGCTCAGGCGGCTGGGGTACCGGTACATTATGGGCGAGAAGCGCCATTACTTGGCTGAGATTGTGGGGAACGTGGCGTACCGAGCCACTTACCCACAGCGTAAACTGCTTAATCGAGACCGCAACAACAACCCGATCCTCCCCGAAGTCTATTTAGACGAGTCGTACGTGAACGTGAATCACGTTCGGGGAACGACATGGCTTCCTCCGGATCGGAATCGAATTTCAGCCAGCGGCCAAGACGCCAGGTATGGTACGGTGTTTTAGAACGCTATATGAATCCTAATTACTTACTAGCTCTATTGTAGGATCTGTATCGTAGCTGCAGATGTAATTTACCGTCAAGGTAATGCGTTGAGAGGCCACTTTGTAAAGGATTCTTTTACCCATTGGGTTGCAAGTCGTAAGGGTAGCGAGGGTGACTATCATGGCACGTCCAGTTCGAGAGATGGTTCCTTTCATTGTGCCAAACTCTCAGCACAAACCACGAGGACGCCTATCTTGTTGCTGCGGATGGCGACGAGATCGCCAGCATCTCAGAAGAGGAAAGTAGCGAAGGTGAAGAGGACTGCTAAGTGTCAGTCTGTCACATTTAATAGACGTGGACTTGGCTACACTTGTTGTGCTAAAATCCAAGAGCTCTCGTCAGAACCACACAACTTGTACATAACCCTAAACACCATATGATTTGCCGTGTGGGTGGGTGTCCGAACCAATCACCATCATTCAAACCGATGAATCACGCAATAACCCTAATGAAGCCCTTTCCCAAACTTTTGAGCTTTGGAGGCATGTTTTTCGGTGAGGAATATCTCAAAAACGAGCACAACCAGATAAATCTGACCTCAAGATCAGATTCTACGGGTACTAATTAGTGGTATACCGACTTCCTCCGCTTGTAGTAGACAGGGGAGGAAACGGTACATTGTACCATTTTGAAAAGAGAGGTTCCGAAACCGGTATTTGAATCAAGCCGAAGTATTTTGATTACCTTACTCGACACCGATGTCATCGTCTGAGCCTACCTCACCAACATCCTCGTCGACCACACAGCGTTGAGCTAGGTCTTTGATTAAATCAGCGGCTGCTACGTCACTGTCGTCAAGAAGATAGCCAAAAGCGCGCTTATCCTCCGCTTGCAATGGTCTCCGTGGTGAGCCCGTCCCATGCCATCGGAATCTACCGCGCCACCTCCGATCTACTTGGTGTCGACAGCGTAAAATTGGTTCCGATCGTGTGAGCGCGGAGCTTTAGACGTAAATGCTGTACCCAACACTCCCGCAGACGAGCCTTGAACGGGAAGTTCCAGGCTACGGCTGCATGCTGGCTCACTGACGTAGCCCTCTTGGGCACGCGCATCAGCACCACGTTGATTGAGGCAGCATATGAAACGACTTCACTGGTCCAGTGACCAGAGAGTCGTCCCAAAGCAACAATATAGGCACTTGCATGTCGCTACGTGCAGCGAAATGATATCGCAGAAACAGCAAGGAAAGGTAGCCATTACACCAGCCTACAACATAATAAATCATTTTGTCAGACGAGCTCGACATTTTTAGCAATGCAGATAGTGTACCTTTAGTATTGCCATGAATCTCGAGCTTGTGCTCATCGCGTGCTACGTGAATGTCCTTCCACACCTTCTTCCCGAAGCCAGACCGCAAGCGCCGGTTTTCATCGGCTGTTGCCAGGATGTTTGACGGCTTAGCTTTAAAGACAACGAAAGGGCGGTACTTAACGCCTTCAGAGTCACCCAGAAGCATTACGGTCGCCCTCTCCTTCGTTTTGCCTGCACAGCGCACCCATATGGTCTTCTCGCCCTTCGTGTTGATCGTTCTAGCTGGAAGGAACTAAAAAAAGCAGCTACAAGTCACAAAATTAGTTCCTATACAAAGCAACATACCAAATTGTGATTTGGTCCTCATTTGGTCACCTGTTT
The DNA here is from genome assembly GCA_019155715.1 of Phytophthora pseudosyringae. Taxonomy (NCBI): domain Eukaryota; phylum Oomycota; class Peronosporomycetes; order Peronosporales; family Peronosporaceae; genus Phytophthora; species Phytophthora pseudosyringae. Next base: position 40,799 of record JAGDFM010000306.1, read on the forward strand.
GATCCGCGTTGTACACTTTTGTAACGCCAAGGTCTCGCATCGCCGCCCGGACTTCCTCGGCGAAAGTGGCGGCAATAGCATCAAGGTCGGCGGGGGTTTTCTGTCCTGCACGCGTTCGCGCTCTCATCGATAGCTTGTGGCGAGCCTTGAATGCCCGCTGCCACCTCCACGACGCCCCAAAGCCATCAATGCCATGGTCAGCAGCTACTCTCCTTTGCCTCTAAGCTAAGCAGCTTGGCCGAGACGGGAACACCCTCCTTCCGCAGGTCATTGACCCACTTGACTAATTCCGCCTCCGCTTCTCGGGGCAGCTTCGTCCCAACGCCTGTTGGGCGGGCTTTCTTCTTGGCGCTACCGTTTCTGGCATCGCACTGAGCCTGCAGCTTCTCCTTCTCCTTAAGCCAGCGCAGCACCAGCTTTCGGCGTGACTCGTAGGCTCCCTCGCTCAGGTGGGAGAAGAACGACTTTATCACATGCCGAACATCGTTCGTTTCTTCTAAACAGAGAGGGGCATCTAGCTTTTCACGCGCGGTGAACGAATCCCGGCGCCGCGCAGCCGAAGGCATCTTGAAATGCCAAATGAATGGCAACCTGCAGGCAGGAGCTGAAAAACCGGTACTGCACCGGTATATATGTATTGAAATGATCGTCCAGAACTTATAAGCGGCTGCACCAGTCGGAGCATAATGATTGGTCGCTCTTATATGTAGGTGTTCTCTACAAGCGGAGGAAGTCGGTATATAACTATCGCATATGGAAATTTATCATCTTGTAGGGGTAATTCAGGTCCCAATTTGGTCCGAAGTATTACAATTAGAGAATGTAAACCGGTTGCAACCGGAATTCGGATCGCCCTTTCTACGCAACCGGATATATCCGATTTTAAACAGATTAATCCGGCTTAAAGCCGGTTATGCATTTATACAAGTTCTTGTTAAACTTAGTGAAAAAGGATATCCGAAATCACCAACTCATCGACTACTAGAGGTACAAAAGCGTAGCCAATTGGATGAAATCGATATGATTATGGCTAATTAGCAGTGTTCTATTTCAACGGTGACTTCTTATATTTTTACGTGTAGCGTTTATATTTTTATCAGAGTGTTGGCCGCTGCTCAGCTGCCATCTGTTGGTAAGTGCCGACGGACGCCGAGAGGAAGAGGACCTGTGGCTGTGGGTGAGAAAGCTGCAGGTGGAGCGGACTGCTATCTCGTATCGCTACATAAAGCAGACAGCGCTGGAGGCGCCAATGTCCATAGTTGGGTAAGGATTCCTTGGACTGCTGGTGGGTGACCTGCCGTGACGCGCGAAGATCTGTCTAGGAAAGAGCCGTGAGCTCGGTGGGTCTCGCGATGAAGCGGAGAGTGAGCGTGAGGCTTGAGACGCAGTCTTTCTCCCTCCTCTCCTTCATGGGACAATGCGACGATGCTAACAATGAGAACAAACCACCACACCTCCTTCCACACTCACTCAACGGCTTCAGAATCTGCGGGTGGTTCTCGGCTCCTGCGTAGCGGTCAAGCCCAAGTTGCCTCAGGGAAACCTCTGCTGGTCGATATCCTCGTATCACGTTCATCAGATCAAACAAATATCGCAGAGTAACATTGAAGCATGATTGGTAGATTTTTACCGAATGAAATTCTATGTCAACCGGATCAAACCGGATCAAATCCCGTTTGATCCGGTTGTTTGATTGACCGGTTCGAACCGGTTCTGAGTCGGATCAAACCGGATTGCTCAACCGTTTACATTCTCTAATTACAATATCACAGTACAGACATGAATCGAGCTGGTGGCAAGAATGCACCAAGTGCCTTGCGGCAAAAAGCTGTGTGTTTATCCACCATGCGTCAATGTGATATTAAACGCTCTCGGGTTTGCATTTACTCCTTGGCAGGCGTAGTGTTCTCTGCAGCTTGCGCCTCCTCCGTCTTCATTTCCATGCTGTCAGTGCTCTTCGCAGCTTCGACTTGGGCCACATCCGTCGCTGAGTGCTTGTCACTAGATTCTTCCTTCGTCGCCGTAGTGTTACTGTCCGACTCCGCCTTCTCCCCGACTGATGCTGCATCGGTGATGTCAACCTTGGCCTCCTCAGTTGCGGCAGTCTCCTTCGTCACTTCAGCAGCTTTAACCTTCGGCTCCTCCTTCGCCACCTCAGCAGCCTCCGCCTTGTTCTCGCCATTCTCTTCCGCCTCGTCGATTTTGTCAACCGCCCTAGCAGCTTCCGGATGAGGGAACCTGGTCTTGAGCCAGCTTTCCAGGTGTTCAAACACCGCTTCACGCTCCGGGTCATCGAAAAGGGCGTGGAAGTAGCCGTCAAAGACCTTGAACTCCTTGTCGTTCGCAGCCAGCCTATCGTAGAACACCTGTGCGAGCTCCAAGCTCGTAACCTTGTCGTTCGACCCCATCATCATCAGCATCGGCAACGTGCACAGCGCGCTGTCCTTGTCCTCCACTCTCTTGTCAGCCTCCAGCGCCCGCATAGCCTTGAGCGTCTCCGCGCCCATCCTCGCCGTCACGGGCTCGGACACCGTCAACGGGTCGGCCTTGAAATCGTCCAGGTAGTCCTGATCTCTGCACAGGAACTCCTCGTTCACGCCCGGCACGATTCTCGCCTTTGGGATGAGCTTGCTCAGTGGGCGCGCGAACACCGCCTGCACTCTCAGCACCGCCGTCATCTCGACCAGCAACGCCGGCGCGACGAGCACGACGCCGCTGAAGTCGTGCTTGCCACTCAGAACAGTGTGCAGACTCACCAACGTGCCATATGACATGCCCGACAGAATCATCTTGGGTTCACTATCGGCCGGCAATTTCAGCTGCGGGTACAGCTCTGACTTGGCCATTGTGATGAACTCGTTCGTGTCATCCACGAAGTAGTGGAACTTGGCGCTGTGCGCCCTCAGCCCGTGCTGGTCCGAGTCGCTGGCTCCGTGGCTCAAAAGATCGTAGGCCAGGACGCCGAAGCCGGCGCTGCACAGCCGCTCGTAGAGGTGGAAGTAGCGGCGGCTGTGGTCCCCGATGCCGTGCAGGTAGAGCACCACGGCGCGCACGCGCGTGCCCGCGGGCGGGAAGAGCGCCAAGTAGGACAAGTTCTGGCCGCGCGCGTTCTTGAAGGAGCCTTCGAGGTGGCGCAAGTGCGGCGGCATGTGCTGCGACCGCAGCGCCGAGTTCACGCGGGCGCGGGTCGCCATGGGTGTCGTCCGCGCGAGAGGACGAAGCTGCTGGAATGAACCGAGGATGGTGACCGCGGCGAAAAACTGCCGTCATACAACTCGAAAGTGTTGGACCTCGCAAAAGGTTCGGCACAAATGACCATCACTCTGGTGAAAAAGTGATGCGCTTCAACTTGGCAATTTGTAGTGACGCCTGGATACCGCAGTCGTTTTTGGCTGCAGAGGCACAGGGCCACAACACGCCGACTGTACATCACTTCCCTTGTTGTCAAATGGGGATTGCGACGTCATCATTAATGGGCAGAGTTTATTGGCAAAACAGGGACGTGCCGGCACGCTCTCGTGGATCGTCTCGCGCTGGCAGCACAACTGTGCGGTCTGTAACTTAAGCGGTCGTCTCTTCCTTCTTAAGCTCCTCGACCTTGGCGGGCTCCTCCTTCTTGGGCTCTTCAGCCTTGGGCTCCTCCTCCCTGGCAGGCTCCTCGACCGTGGGCTCCTCAGCCTTAGGCTCCTCGACCTTGGCGGCCTCCTCGACCTTGGCAGGTTCTTCGACCGTGGCGGGTTCCTCGACCTTGGGCTCCTCGACCGTGGGCTCCTCGACCTTGGCGGGTTCCTCGACAGTGGCGGGCTCCTCGACCTTTGGCTCCTCGACCTTGGGCTCCTCGACATTGGCAGCCTCTGTCTCGGCAGGCTTGTCCTCGTCCTTGGCAGCCTCATCGGCGGCCGGCGTCTCTTCCGCCTTGGTCTCCGTGGCAGCGACTTCGGGCGTGGCCTCAGCGGGCGTGGTCTCAGCCGGGTCCTTCGCAGCGGTGGATTGAGCGCAGCCCATGGTTAATAGTACGTAGCGTCTGGGGGGTCTCGACTTGTGTCCGAGCGTGCAGATTTGCGAATGGCACACGATGGACGGGGGGCGACCAACGTCGGGAACGTGTAAAGTCGCGAGCGACGAGCCCGTCTGCGCCGCGCTCCCTCGCCGTCTCATCCTCGCAATGTTCTTGCGGCGAGGGCTGCAGCATGGGTCTGGGGACTTCGCCACGCCTGACAATGCATGCCGCGTCGCCTCCTCGCAGCGCACAAGTCGCTCGACGGGTCGACTATGTCGCTTTTCGCTCTCCGTCTCATGCGAGATACATGTACAGTATACCGTCCTCGAGCCTTGAGTCGAGGTGCGGTGCTGCGAGCCTGATGAAAGCGCCGAGTCTCTGCTCGACACGCCACCGCTCGTTGCTGCCTCGCACCGCGGCATTGAATGGTCGTTAGTCGCCGGCACTGGCACTGCGGCTCGTTTGCTATTACATGTAACTCGGGCTGCATGCACGCCATGGCTGTGACGTATGCGTACGCTCCGCCTCTCGGTGGCCTGTCAAACGCACTCACGGCGCCGACCGACGTCCGCTTGGGCATGTGACGAGTACTCGGACAAAGATACAAGGCGACGACATACACGCAGCAGAGCCCCACGCGTTCAGCAGCTGGGTCGAGCAGAGGCAAGGCGACCGGTGCAGACACAGGCTTGACTCGAGCCTCGAGCACGGTCTCTCGCCAGAGACCGCCGGACAAGTCGAGGTTGGACCATGATCTATCGCCGGCGGACAAACGTCGCCGCGAGCATGTCCGCCGCGCGGCGGAAACGAGGCTCAAATGGAGCTCGCTGGGTATTTTTATCAGTTGCAGTGCAAGTTGCAGCACGTGCTCCGACGGCGAAGAGTGGCGCCACGGCAGCCTGAGATATGGTCTACGAGCTGCTCGAGACAGGAAGCGCAGCCATTTGCGGCCAGGATGGGGATTAGTAGAACGCGCCCGATCCGCCGCGCGAGCGAAGAACAGATTGGCAAATTGCCATTGGCGCTCACTGCCATTGGCAATGGCAAAGGCTGACAGCGTTCGTGCCAGCAGATGGAGCTGCGCTCACCGTCGAGTGATCAATCTTCGAGAGCCAGAGATCATCCCACTGGAGGCAACGGGAGTAGCCATCTCGCGGAGGGACGGATGTGGCGACGTAACGGCTGCAACCTGGGACGCTGCAGTCAGCAGCTCCTTCGCTTGTGATCGCGCACTCGTTGGTGCCAGCTCGCAGCTCGGCGCTCTGCTCTGCTCTGCTGTCACAGCAGTGCTGTGGGCGTCGAAGCGGGCCCGATGGATGGGGCTGGCTGCCACGAACTGTGGCCCCGCCGACTCGTTGTTCGTGCAATGCTAACACTGCCCGCTACTAACGCTTTGGAAGGCATTGCCCGTCGTATGGGCGCGGTGCAGCGTGGCAGCAAATTTGGCGAGACTCAACTCAAAACATGTCGACGCCAGAGAGCAGCGCTCCTACGGACTCTGTCTCTCAAACGTGTGGAGCACGCGGCTAAGCTGATTGAAGCAGTCCGGCCCACTCATTAAACTCTCTGGTCCTCCAATTTACGAAGGGCGCTGTCGTTAGATGCTGCTGACTGACTGGCCCGTTCATCCGCCTTCCGCCACTGCGCCAGTAACGCACCAATATGTAGTTCTAGAGGTCAATTTCGATAGCTTCATTTTTCGACGATATTTCAATTTGAACTGGTTCATTAAATTCTACAAGCAAATACTCTACTAGTATTATTCGCTCTTGAGCTGCAAGGTTACCTTTTGATGTTTCTCTCTACCGGGACAACCTCGGCAGGACTATCCCCATACCAGCCACGCAAGGAACATTTTCGTCATTCGCAGCGAGGGCGGGCTATCGCGCCTGCACCAAAATGTAAAACGTTTAACTCGCTCGCCCTACGAAGCTGAACTGCGCTGAAGCCCGCCGACGTCACACCTCAAACGCACCCGCAGAGTCGGTGCTCCTCTTCAACTGCTCCGCCCGATGCACGCTCGAGAGGAAGCAGCCGTCCGGCGCATTCGAATATGGGGAAGAGCGCAGGCCATTGCCTTGGTGATGAATGACTTCTCCTTCAACGACAAAGCGAGCTCTGCACAGCCTCCGAGGCCAACTTCAGCCGCCTCTCAACGTCCCAACTCAACATTGACCGCGGCAGCAGGTTCCGTGACGCTGGAGCGCTTCCGCCAGATCCAGAGCTGCTGAGGAGAGCTCGCGATGCGCACTTGAACGCAGACTTCAGTGCACTAGCTGGAGGTCTACGTGGAAACCGTCGATCACTTCTCTGTGTATCGCCGTCAGGATGCTGAAGCCGTGTCAGTAGGAACAACGCGGACCAGCGCACCTCGTCTAGAGGTGTTGTGTGCCGGCAGTCTCGACGCCAGCCTTGACGAAGTAGCTCGAATTCTAGGTCCAAAAAAAAAAGCTCTGATGCCGAGCACAGCGCCTCGATGGCGGTGCTGTACGCCAAGAAGTTCATCTTCGGGACCATCGAGCGCAAAGTGAAGTGTCATCGATACGGCGACCAGGAGGTTGTCGACGGTGAGTAGCTCGCAGTGAGGACCTGCACCTTCGTGCACACCACCGTCTTCGGTCACAACGAGCAGTTGTGCTACGTCCACTACTTCCAGCTCAAGTCAGAGCAAGACGGCTTCACGATCTCACAGCGTGCCATGCGCCCGCATGAGCCGACACCAGGGCAAGTCAAGGCGGGTCGCGCGCGGGTTCACCAGCTGCACGTAGTCTTCCACTCGTGGTTCGATCCAGTACAGATACCCAGCAGCAACAATAGCAGACGAAGGTCTCTCTCGGACTCGGCTCCCCATGCTTCTCAGTAGGCTACTGCAGCGAGGTGAAAGCTCAAGCTCGACAGCTTCTAGCGCTTGCTCGTGGCGTGACGCAACTTCCCGACTACGTGCGGCGCCGGCGCAGGTGCCCACCGAACTGAACGCGCGCCCCATCGGGAACGCGCGCTGCCCGTGCAGTCTCTCCACTGTCAAGCTCGCGCTGGCCACGGGCTTGTCAGCCTGGAAACGACTCAAGAAGAAGCGATGCTATCTGTGCGGCTAACTGGTGTGTGCTGCGTGCTGGTCCGCCGCGCAGATGGAGAGCGAAGCGGGGCGCGTAGCTCCCATTGTCGCTGCCAGGCCCGCCTCGAATCGAACCGACCCGCCGAGTCTGGCCTCTGTGGCAGATCCATAGATGGACTAGGATACTAACCAGGAAGTTGTGGCAGCTTAGCTACATTAGGTGGGAGTCGCTTCCAACAAACTTGTGTTTGAGGAGGACAAAGCTTGGCACCTTGGTGGGTGAATCCAAAAGTGCGCTGTCCAGTGCGTGGATCACGTTAGGAGCGTCCCCATGTTGTTACGGTCCTGGTAAGTGATGAATTTCTTGGATCCGGCTGATGTGTGAACGTTTCAGGCTTCTGGAGACTTTTCCGGCCTGAATTTTGGGGATCACGTCGCGTTATGGTGGATGCCTACAGGGCGTTTCCGAGGATTTGTGGTCTCCCTCGCAAATGTCCATTGGGACGAGTTCACTGCACTGAAGCACTCGCCAGCGCTCATCAGTCGAGAAGTCGGAGCTAGAACAGCTCTCCACCGGCAAACTTGGCCATGTACGTGTCAAGGGTGCGTACCATGCTGGAAGAGGTTGGCCATCGTGGCCGACAAGCTTGGAGAGGCCCCACTTTCTCGGCCAGCGGATCATCCAGCCCACCCAGTCCGACGCTGACGATGTCGACGCAGCAAAGCGACGACGATATCCAGCATGAGTCAAACATGGCGCTGGCAGATCAAGAGATGCTGGAACGCGCTCGAGCAGCGCACGCCAGCGAGGACTTTCGTTCCTTGTCGGCCGGACCGGAGGCGAACGGGCCCTGGCAACGCGTCGGTGCCGTAGACCGGTTTGTCGTCTTCAGACGACAGGTCACTGCGAGCAACAACGAGGAACGACCGAACGAGCTGGAGGTCATGTGTGCCGGCCGACTCGATGCCAGTCTCGAAGAGGTCGCGAGTATCCTCCGCTCAAGCTCCGAAGCAGAACACAATGCGGTAATGGCGGGTCTGTACGCCAAGAACTTCATCTTTGGCTCGTACGAGCGCGACGTACCGTGCTCGGAGAATCAAGAACAGCATCTAGCGGAAGACGACGCCGTCGTGGACAGTATCGAGCAACTCGCAGTGAAGACCAAGAGCTTCGCGCGTACAGCCATGCTTGGAAACAACGAGCAGTGGTGCTACTTCGACTACTTCAGGCGCAAGACGGAGCGCGACGGCTTCACCATTTCGAAGCGTGCGTTGGGCCCTTCCGAGGTTACTCCAGGGCGAATCGTCGGCGATAATGCTCGCGTGGACCAGCTCCACGGGTTAAATGCCTCGTACCTCGTCGACCAACTACCCAACCGCAGAGGGCTGCGAGTGGTGTTTCATGTCTGGTTCGATAAGTCTGGTGGCGAACAACCTAACTCCATGAAGAGAAAGAACTCTAGACGCAGAAGCCAGCAGAGTGCAAGCTCGAGCTCAAGCTCTGGTCTTCATGTACGCAACAACTCGTTCGATTCCAGCAAGCACAAGGCCCAACTCCGTCGGCTGTTAGCGATGGCTCATGGCGTGACCAAGCTGCCCGAGCTCGTTCGTCGTCGGCGCTTCGGCGTGCAGGTTCCCGCAAATATTAGTTCACGTCATGCTCCC
>JAGDFM010000307.1:0-49315 GCA_019155715.1 Phytophthora pseudosyringae
GGCTGTCCGCGAGCATCCTCCTGTCATTCCCGGTGCATCGCTTTGCGCGGGGACTTCGCCGTTCGGTCAAAGTTAGGGGTGTAGTGAGTGCTACACGAACCTCCGAAAGTCGTGGCTGCGACGTGTGCCGTGGCCGGCCAAGGAAACTCGATCCATGCACTGTACCACAGCGCGCAGCTTGATTCCGCCACTCCCTGTCGGATATATGTCGCGGGTTTACGCGTGGCTCGTGCGTGTGAGTGTGCGGTGACAGCCCAGCCGCGTTACGAACCCGACCCGGCAGGTTTGCAGCGTGTTGCTGCGCCCCGCTAGGCCCTAGACGCCGCCGTCCGGTGCGCGTGCTGCCCTGCACGAACGGCGCTGGCCTGTTGCAAGGGAGCCGGAAACTCCGCGAGGCCCCAAACCTGCTCTCTGAATCCACCAGTGACAGCGGGCGGTATATCAAGCGTGGCTCGGCTCTGGCCGTTACCCGCGCGGCCTACACTGGCTGTCTGTATGACTGGCTGGTCCGGAAAATCCACAGTCGGCTGCTGGGGTAGTTGCCTCATTTCTTAAAGGTCGAGCTCGCGCTTCAGCTGCCGGAGAGACTAGCAGGGCGCTCGCCCGCAGTGACCCCCGCCCCGCTCCCGAACATGATGACCGTGCTGCCGCTCGCCGACACGACCGCGACCGCCAGCAAGAAGCGGCGCCGCAGCATCGAGCCCGTGGACTCGAGCAAGATCCTGGCCCTGCCGCTGAGCATGTCGCCGCGCGCGATGGCCTCGGGCCCCGTGCGCGCCGCGCTTCAGCAGCACACCGCCAAGCGCGAGAGCGAGGAGCTGCTGCGCCGCAGCCTCATGGGCCTCTCGCTGCAGCTCAAGCTCAAGATGATCCTCGTGGAAGCCTGGGCCTCGGACATGAACAGCGTTGTCATGGAGCGCAACCTCTTCGCCATCGCCAAGGAGCTGGCCATCCTCAAGGAGATGGGCGTGTACGAGCAGCACACGTGCGTGCGCTTCCTGGAGCTGGCGCGCAACCGCATGGCGCAGCTCCTGGAGCAGACCGAGCGCCGCGAGTCGCTGCACATGGAGGCCGAGCAGATGTGGACCATGGCGCTCATCCAGGCGCAGGAGGCCGTGAGCTCGCCGCCCAACAGCCCGTCCGCCGTCAGCGAGTTCCCGCTGCTCAGCGGCTTTGACGCCAGCAGCCGCGACATCTCGGTGCTGTGGCGCGCCATGTCCATCGCGCGCGACCGCGGCGCGCAGCTCTGGCACGAGAACAAGCCCGAGCAGGCGCTGCCTTTCCTGCTGGCCGCCGACTCGTACATGAAGCGCTTCACGCTCAAGTACCAGCGCCTCAAGGTGGACCACGCCATGGTGGACACGCTGCAGAAGCCGCCCATGGAGCCCAAGCGCTCGCCCACGCGCGTGTCCTTCGCCGAGGAACCGCAGGTCATGGGGATCGCAGATGCCGAGGTGGATCGAACACCCATCTGCCCCACCAAGCCGTCCAAGCTCGAGTCGCTGCTGCTCCGCACGTCGCGCGAGTTCCCGACGCCCCCATTCTAGAGCACATCATTTAAACACCCCGGTCTCAACGGAAGGCCCACGTATTCTAGCTAGCTAACTTATGCAACAACGCGCAAAGGTTCAGACCACGATCATCACGCGCGCTCGTGTCTTCTTCCTCCAGGTTGATAGCCTCGGCGCCTCTTCTTCTTCCGGCATCAGTGTGTTGGTTCAACACCCCGACCCCCGCGCGCCGATGAGCGAGGCGGTTCTTCAGCGTCCCACTGCAGAGCTACACACACATCCAGACAAAGCGCCACTTCTACTCATGCGAGCCGGAACCATGTGTAAAGTGACGTTGTCATGCATCTATTCATGCGAGGTGAGGAAGGTGGCGTCTATTGTATCCGCCCTTATCTATCGATTCGTCGTTGCCTGCGCGCGCGTCGCCGCCGATATACATCGCTCGTCGAGTGTTAGTCGAGCTGACGAGATAAAGGCGCTCGCCGCCGCGTGGCGGGGCTGTCAGACTGTAGTGCTCTTCTTCAAGAAGTTCTTGGGCACTTGGCGTGTGTGTCGTGCAGAAGCAGGCGAGTCGCCCTGCTTCACGAGTTTTTTTTATCGTCCGCTCGTGTATGTGTCTCCATTCCGACCCGCCTGTCCATCTCATTTGTCGTCTTGCCAGCGCTGCTCTTCGTCTGCCTGCCTACGCCTTGAGCTTCCAGAGTTTCAGCTTGAAGCCGAAAAAATCCGACGCGGTGGACGAGAAGGCCGAGAGGACCACCACGCGCGTGATGTTGTAGAGCAGCGGGTTCATGGTCAGACCCGACACCTTGTTGGGCGAGTTCAGCTCCTGCAGCACGAAACCAGACATCAGGTCAGCAAACATGCCCACACCGGGGCCAGAGTTGGCCGCTTCGCGTCGAATTTAGGCATCCAATCGTTTCAGCAACGCACCTTTAGCAGCTTGCACGCGAGCTTCAACACGTTGTTGGAGACCAGCAGCTTCTCCTTCTTGTGAGGTTTGGCCAGCAGACGGAGGTAAACGTTCATCTGTTCAGCCATCACAACGCGTCAGCACGGTCAGTTTACTGCATGCCATGCCGCGGCCGATCCCGAGAAGAAAAAAATGCTACTAACCTGCTCCGTAAGAAGCAGCGAGGTGTTCTGGTACTTCTTGTTGATGTTGGAGCCCAGCATCATGAAACGCAACATGAACACACTTCAAGGATAGGCACACCAGAAAGCCAGAGAAGTAGGTTAGCACACTTCGAGGCAACACCACAGCAAGCAGCACACGCAACGTACGAGGACAGCATGCACCAAATAGCCACTTCAATGTGGACGATGCTCTCAGGCGAGAGCGAGCCAGACCCGTCCGAGACGGCCTGCATGCCCATGACCACGAGCAGCACGAGGATGACAAGGAACGACGTAGACACGATTTCATCCGCCGCGCGTTGGCGGCCTTGACGCTTCAGCCATGTGCGTCCGCCGCGGAGCGAGATCCACGCCTTGATGTTCATCACATTTTTCAAACGGAAGTGCGGCAGGTTCGCCAAGCGCGAGCGCCGTGATGACGTCAGCGCTGTAAAGCACTTCGCGTATCTGTAAAATGGACAAAACGCAACGCACGTTAGAATCTGCGTCTTGCAGCTCGAATTCTACAAGTGCCGGCTAAACTTACAGGAATCGGCGGTGGTACGTGACCTCGGCATCTGCCAGCGCAGCAAAAGTGATGGAGGCCAAGTAATACGTTGACAGCATGCACGAGATAGAAATGACCGATGCGCCAGACGCAAGCTCTTGATACAGCCGATCCACAGATAGTTCCTTGGATAATTGGGACAGAACTTCAAGGGGCTCCTGCGTCACGGTAAGGCAGTCGACCCCCTGGCACTTAATCACGCATCGCAACGCAATCGGCACGAGCGCGAGTATTATCGCAGACACCTCTGCAACCTTGCGGTAGAACATCCGCGTAGGCGTAGCTTTCACCTATGAGCGCGAAAAAAACAAAAACAAAAGGAACATGCCAATTAGTCACAGCATTTCTCCCAAGTACAGCACTAGCTCGAATTAACAGCACAAGGGGATGTATTCTCACCTTAGCGAGGATTGTATTCCGTAGCTCGGTGATGGACATGGCTCGCTTTACCGGAAAACCATCTTCCCACACACAGACAGTAACGCGTCTTCTGTTGAACTGGTCCGCCACCGTGTCACGTTCCAATCCTGCGCTCACCAGCGGGACGCGTGGTGGCAACGACATAGGCGGCTTTGCGAGCGAGGGTCGCAGTATCTGCACGATACCAACCAACATGGAACATGAACACGTAAGTTTCGATGTTGCACGGCAGAAAATACAACACAGCAAGTAGACGACGTACGCGTTTCGGTGAGGTTGGCGCGGAATTGCTCTTGTGCTGGAACATGTCGTCGTTGGGGTTCGACTCGTCGCTGGACGAGGACGAGTTGCCGCTGTCTTCGTCGCTATCTGTGCCATCCGAGTTCTCGGATTCCGCAAGGCCCGCCCCCAGCCCCGACGCCGCAAGTGACGTGTCCGACTCGGAGCTGCACACGGCTTCCACCTGCTTAATGATGGGGGACAGGATCTTGCATGCTGCGTCGGTATCTGGAGTCTGCAATGCGCTCGCCACGCGGCCGTAGCCAATGGCCACTAGAAACAGCAGGAAGACCGGGAAGAACACCTCGAACGAGCTGTGCGGCGACGTGCTCTTGTGGTGGAAGACGTAGACGCACCCGGCCGCAAGGTGCAGCACGTAGAGTGCCGTCGCCGTCTCGTAGAAATACGGCTTTTGCCTCCAGAACTTGGCGTGGAACGGCACGAACAGCGCGCGCGTGAATCCTTCCTGCACGAGCTTGCGGTCGTGGATCGAAGGCTTTGTGTGGAAGAGGGCCGACCTGGTACAGCAAGCACAGCCAGCGAACCGTTGCACAGTTAGTTAGTTAAAGTAGCAGCAGCAGCAGGACAAGAGGCGGTGACAGGCTGCTCACCCTTTGATCAGGTCGAAGTCGATGAGGTCGCGCGTGAGGTTCCGCTCGCGCTTGAGCCGCTGCAGCTGCTGGTCCAGCATCTCGGGCGAGGACTCGGCCTTGCGCTGCAGGCGCTTGGGGTTCAGGCGCCGCGGCGGCGAGGCGAACTCGTCGTCCATGGCGTGCAGTTGTGCGGGTGCGCGGGCGATGGCGGCAAGCCAGTCAAGTAGTCCGTCGGTGATCGCTTGTGCGCAACGAGTAACTTTGGCTAATGAATGTGCTGTTGTCATTTGTAGCGACAGGGTGGGTCAGGTGCAGAGTCACAGCGGACGCGAGACTCGATACCCGCTGAAGGCGATGAATCGGACAGCGCGACAGCTTACAAAAAGCAAGCCAACAAGCGCCGAACCTGCAAAAACTACAGCTGGGCAGCGCATGGCGCGAACGAAAGCGAGCGCGAAAAGCCGCACGAAACCGAAGGCAAAATTAGAAAGTTAGGCGCAGGCGGCGCAGTTTGCGTGGACTGCGTTCACTCGCTCGACGACCGCACACCGCCACCACTTGCACCGCTAGCACCGCCAACTGGCACATGTAGTGCCGTCGCCGCCGCCGCAGGAAGCCCAGCGACGGAGGGTGCAATGCAGTGCACGATCCCTTTGCGACGCCCCAGGTCCGCGACATTTGCGGGGCTCCCAGCTGAAACCAAAGTCGATGCGAGCGGCACAGTAGGACACGCGGATAGATGGACAGGCCAGGCTGCATTCGCGTATCTTGGCAGTCCTGACAACGGCCTTCTAGAGCTTCCGCCGCTTGGCGCTCCCGTCGGAGGAGCAGCGGCGTCGGTAGGAGACCACGAGCACCACGAGCACGCCGTTGAGCAGGGCCAGATGCGCCACAAATAGCAGCGGACTCGTCCAGAAGCCGCACACCACACCTTTCCAACCCTGCGGCACCACGCGAGAGTGAATCAGCGCCAGAACAACCTTGAAGCGCGGCCAAAGCAGGCTCTTACCTTGATCTCGCGACTTGTCAATGCGCTCTCGCCGTACTGGATGGACAGGAACTGCGCGACCTCAGCGGGCACGGGCTGCTCCTGAACTGGGTCGACGCCGTCGTGGACGCTCACGGACTGGCGCTGCAGCGGGAAAAGCGCCTTGCGCGGCACGCAGCCCCCGCAGCACATGTGCTCCGTGTGGGCCTGCAGTCCCTCCGAGCAGCACACGAGACTGTCTTCCTCGTCATATCCTGGCGGCACCAGCACATTCTCGCGATCTGCCGCCACCTTCGCGTGCGTCAGCTCCACGTACCAGTAGATGTCCACCCACGTGCCGACGTCCGTCGCGTCGTACACGCGGATGCACGGGTCGTGCAGCCTCGGGTCCGACCAGTAGAGCTCGTGGTTCTCCGTGTCGTACGTGAGCTTGACCTTGTGCGGGATGTCGTCTTGGCGGTCGTAGGCCGTGAGTCCGACGGCCTCGAACTCGCTCTTGAGCGCCGAGATGTCGGCGCACGTCGCGTTCATGACGCCCAGATCCACGTCGTACTCCCAGGGAATGAGCCCGTCGTCTCGGTGCACGCCCAGCAGCGTGCCCTTGTCCAGCCAGTACTCGACGTTGTTGCGCTTGAGGATGCGCGACGTCTTGGTCAGCAGCGACGACATGTGCACGCGCGTATCGCACTTGCCATACAGGAAGCGCAGCATCTGAAGCGCTGCCGCCGCGCCCAGGAAGCACAGCACGCAGTACATGATCTTCTGGCGCGGCGGCGTGCGCAGCCGCCCGGACGCCGCCACGGGAACTCGGTGCGGCAGCATGGTGACAAGGTGCACGCGGAGTAACGTCCACGTCGTTTCAAACCGTGTGGCACAGTATCTGTGCTAAGTACGAGCAAGGGGCTCACGTTGAAGTGGGCTTCAACTGCTGTCAGCATGTCCTAGATAAGCGTCCAGAAGACAGACGGCGATACTCACTGTCTTCTTCTTGGCAGTGGCAATTTGGCCGCGTCAAGCAAAACATCGAAGTTGCCACTTGTTCATCCGCGTGGGGATCGGCCGAGCTCCCTCTCCAAGACGTCGCTGTGCTCGGCATTATTCAATTAGCATGCACAGCCACTCGCTGATCTGGATGGAGTTAGATAAAGGTTGCGAATGTTCATTGTCCAGTGATCGTTCCTCTCTCCCTAAAACACGTTGCCCCCCCCATTCCTGCCAGCATCTTGTACAGTAGTAACTTACAAAGCAGGATAAGCGCCTTCAATTAGTAGCCACGCGGGGGTTGGTTCAAACGCAAGGTTAATGCCATTTTTGGGTTCGGCTGCAGCTTGCTTTGCAATGGAAGCAGCAGTGATTACGACACCCCATCATCGGCCATTTATTTCCATCGCGGACAGTGAGAAGAGCACTGGCAACGAGCAGCGCCGAGTATGCTGCGCAAGTTTTTCCACAGCGGCGGCGCGTCCGAGAGAACGGCGTCGTCCAGCAGCTTTGACGCGGCCACGAAATCGGAGGCTGAAAGCAATGGCAACCACGGCGCTGAATTCGCCGAGATGGTCGTGCTTCTGGAACGCTTCGAAGGTGGCCAACGCACCGGTTTGCGTTGAAAACGTGCGCTGTGAGGGGTGTCTAACATTGGTCTTGTTCGTGCAGTGGGCCTGAAGGACACGATCAATAAGCTGTCGCGCCACTGCCAAGCCATTTGCGGTACGTCGCCGCGCAATGTCCTTTCACGGCACCGCCGCTCTGACTTTGCTGGGACCTTTTCCCGTTCAGAGGTGGTGGCCTCCGGTCGCGATCTGGGATCGTGTGTGCATGACCTGTATGGAGGTGAAGGCGACGAGCAGCAAGCGACAGCATCCGAAGCACGCAAGCTCTTGGCGGATGTTGCAATGTTTAGGACGAGCTCGATTGCACCACTGCAGACTCTTTTGGCCGGCATTCCGCAGCTCAAGGTAGGAATGAATACGACGTGTGCAACGTCGGTAGCTAGGAAGGACCAAGGATTGACGGACGTCTGCACATTGTTGCGCAGCTGAGGTGCGACCACCGCAACAGTGCCAAGAGCGTCGTGCTTCGATACGGGCGGAAGGTGGAGGAGATCCAATCGTCGACTCGACACGAGACTTCTCGTCTTCGACGCGTGAGTTTTCATCTCGAGAGAAGACAAAAATCGCTTGTGCCTCACACTTTTATTTGCTTCGCAGAACCGAGCCAAGCACCAAGTTGCTCTTGCACGATTTACGGAAATCAACAGCGAGGTGCTTGCAGACGTCGCTGCTGTGCTGGCGAATGATCTGCCAGAAATGGCTAGTCAGGCTATCGAAAGGGTAAGCGGGTTGTCGTGCTCGCCACTTCGGTTTGCTCCACGGTTTAACAATTTAATTTCGTTCGCGTGGATAGCTCTTGCTTCAGCACCAGGCTCTTACTGCCAGATGGATGCAAGCCGAGGTCACGAGTCTTCAGCAACAATTGGGAAGATATCGCGCACTTGCGACGGAGAAGAAGACGCAGCAACAGCAGCAGCGGCCAGTGCAGATCGAAGTCAATGGAGAGCGGAGCAACGATGCCGACGCAGCTGAAAGCTCAAGCGACAGTGACAATGATAGCAACAACAACGCAGACGACAAACGGCCAGAAGATCCCGCTCGGAGCGACAAGCCGTCCTCGCCGCGGTACCCGACTGCAATAGCTTCGCCCAAGAATCTGCAGGCAAAAGACGCCATTCGCCTCATGCCCAACCACGTGCTCAACCAGGAACAGAGCATATGCCCACGCAAGAAGCACGCATCCGGCACGCGGACGTGGAACCTGCACCGCTACATCAAGGACTCGATGGCGTACGGGCTGGACCTCGCCGACTGCATCCAGCTGCCCGAGGGCTGCCAGCTCGACGAGTGGGTCGCCGTGCACGTGATCGACTTCTTCAACGAGATCAGTCTGCTGTACGGCACGATCTCCGAGTTCTGCACGCACAGCTCGTGCCCACAGATGTCGGCAGGGCCGTGCTACACGTATCTGTGGGCGGACGGCGTGCAGCAAGTGACGCCGGTCTCGCTGCCGGCCTCGGAGTACGTTGCGCGGCTGCTCGAGTGGGTCGAGGCACAGCTCGACGACCCGCAGCTCTTCCCGGAAGTCCACAGCACGGGCGCAGGCAGCAGCGGGAGCGGAGAGTGCAGCCCCGCGTTCATGCGGGCGGCGCGCAACATCCTCAAGCGGCTCTTCCGCGTGTACGCGCACATGTACCACAACCACCTGCAGAACTACGTGGCGCTGCACGCCGAGTCGCACCTGAACTTCTGCTTCAAGCGTTTCATCCTCTTTGCGCGGCACTTCGAGCTCGTGGAGCAGAAGGAGCTCAACGCGCTGCGCAAGCTCATCCAGACGCTCGTGGCCAAGCCGCTCGTCCTGGCGAACTTCTAGCACTAAAGAGACCACCCCAAACATGTATCCATCTCACGCGCAGCCAATCCCAAAGAGCTGCAAAGGAGCGGCGGGTTTCCATCTGACTTGCGTTTTGTATACCCCGCCAAGACCCGACGTTGGCCAGGAAGAAGCAGCCATCCAAAACTGCGAGTGTCGTGGACTGGACACAGGCACAGCGCAAAGGACAGTGCGGGCTGGTACATTAGCCGACGTGGATCAGTTCGCAAGCCGCACACAACAGCCGCCCGCCCCCCTCCCGAGCCGCCGAGATCCATGGAGCTCGTGGAGGCGCAGGACGCCGTGTCCGTCTTCCTGCGGGAGCTGCGTGCGTCTCGCTTCTGCTTGTTTCTCCTTCTCACGTCAATCGACTAGAAACTATACTAACACTGCCTGATTTTCCCCATACATTTGGTTTGTTCTATCTGGGCAGTGGGCGGGAAGGAATACAGCGAGGCGGAGGCCACGCGCCTGCAGATCCGCCGCCCGTCGAGGCTCCAGACGCTCTTCACGTCCATCGTGGGCGTGCTGGACGAGAGCGAGCAGCTCCGCGCGCTCGAGGCGCTCATCAGCCTCGTGCGCAGCAGCTGCGGCAACGTGGAGGCGTGCTCCACCGCCGGCCTGCAGCGCGAGGTGCTGCGCTTCCTGAGCGAGCGCGGCCTGTTCGCCGACCCGAGCCTGCCCCTCGCCGTGCTCAAGAAGCTGCTGCGCGTCTTCCTGTACCTGGCCTACCACTCGGTGAGCACGGACGACATCCAGGCCATGCTCGCGGTCTTCCGCAGCCGGCGCATGGTGCACGAGGAGCCGGACGACCAGGCCGTGAGCTGCTACCTGTCGACGCTCGAGATGATTGCGCGCGACTCGTTCGGGCCGGCGTCCTTCTTCGACCTCAACGGCGAGTTCTCGGGCCTGCTCATGCCCGTGCTGCCGGCGTTCCCGAGCAACGGGTACACTTTTTGCGCGTGGATCAAGTTCGAGTCGCTGCCTGAAGAGGTCGCGCCGCTCTTCACGTTCTGCGGCAAGACGGGTGTGGGCATCATGTGCTCGTTCCTGCGCTCATCGCTGATGATTACGAGCTTCGACAAGCGCAAGAACGACGGACACGTCGAGGTGCCGGACCTCGTGACGCCCGGCAGGTGGCACTTCCTGTGCATCACGCACACGCACCGGCAGTTCCGCGGGTCCAAGCTGGATGTGTACCTCAACTCGGAGCTGCGCCAGAGTGTGCGGTTGGCATACCCGAACACGGCCTTGATGGCGCCCGTGGTGAAGGCCTACCTGGCCATGCGCGAGAGCAACGGCTCCAACGCGCTACGTGTCCTGCTCGGCCCGACGGCGCTCTTTGGACAGGCGCTGCCGGCCAGCATCATCAATAACATTCGCAGCGTGGACGAGTATGACGCGCTAGTGTTTCAGTTCAACTCGTACATCTCGTCGTCATCCACGTCGTCGAGTGGCGGCGTTAGTGGAGCGCCTGGAACCCCCGGAGGACCCAACGCTTCCGCCAATTCGACCGACGGGCTGCTGCTCGCATACGACGCCCGACACTGCGACCGACTCAAAGGTCTGTGCTACGATTCCAGCGGCAACGACTACCACGCCGCCGCTGCAAGTGCTGGCGTGCGATTGAGAAATGCTGGAACGTTTAAGCAAGCGGTGGCACAGTTGGGCGGCCCGCTGATTTGTATTCCGCTGTTGGTCACATCGACCACTGCAGCCGTCTCGACTGTGAATGCTACGACTGCCGATTCAAATGGCGACGGAGACGACGTGTCAGAGACCTCTCTAGCTGTAAGAAACAGCTTGACCGGAGTTTTGACGACTCAGTTCGACGAGGACTCGGACTTCCTCAAACAAATGAGTGACCTGATAGCCCGTCCAATGGGCGTACGCAGCATCCCTAAGGTTGTGTTATTGATCGCTGAGATCATGCGCCATTCACTGGTCAACAAGTTTATCTTTCGACGCAGCCAAGGTGTGCGCCTTATGGCCCTGCTCATGCGTTCGCTGCCACCGCAATATTTGACGAGCGACCTGCTCATCGCGATCGAGCGCCTGCGCAGCGCTGTGATTACGGACCGAATTTTGGCAGACGAGATCTACAAATTCCTGTTATTTAACTTCCGTGTCTGGGTGAACGCACCGGTGGATCTCCAAGAGACCATGTTTGACAAACTGGAGATCATGACTCGTAAGGACAGTAAGAACCTGTCCCCGGCGTCTACCCGCCACTTTTTGCGCTGTCTATCGTGGATATACTGGAGGATTCCCACTTCAACAACGCTTCGACGTGCTCGGGATTTTTCCCCCGAGGAGATTGATCTGTTGCGGAAGCGTGTGTTAGCAATGATCAAAATTGTGCTCTGTGAATCTCCGCCGGCGAAGGTTGCAGGCTCCGTCATGGCGTTCCCCGGAAAGGGCAAGGAGGTGAAGTCTCAGCTGTCGTACGAAAGCACGCGCTCGCTTATTTTCTGCATGATTGGAAAGCCAAGCAACCCGATGATCCCAGGAATGAACATTGATGGAACGCCCGTTCCTCAAGAAGTTGGATCATCGAATGGGGCGTCATCGTCGGCAACCGTCTCATCTTCGTCGAGCGCGAAGAGCATGCCCGAAAGTGACCTGGATGGCAGTGGATCGGTCGTCGAAAACGTGCCCGAGACGGATTTGCCGGACTTGCTGCAACTATTGATTGAGTTGTCGATTCAGCCCACAGCTCCCGCAGGAATGCTGGACCTCTTTGGTCGCTTGGGTGGTCTTCGTATCTGGCTGCCACTGTTGGAGTTCTCGAATGATGTCATTCGTGTGATGACGTTGCGCTTGTTACGAACGTACTTGTACTTGAAATGCGAGTGCACTCAAGATCGCGAAATGGTTAACAACCCGGACAAGATCCAGCTTTCCGTCGGCGACGCGTACTTGATTATGCATTCGTTGAAACCTGAGGAGAGGCCTGTCTCCATGGGAGTATACTCTGAAATCCTGCTTATGAGTCTGGGAATTCAAGTGACGGAGAAGGACATGAAGGCACTAGATGGGAAAACAGCATCGTACGATGCTCTCATCGACGAGAATGTGCTAACCACCGCAACGATTTGGCACGACAACATGATGTCTGCTTTCTTGGGTCTGGTGCGGGCCAGCTCTGTGACAATTCGCATGGTTGCTATCCGTCACCTTAAGATCGTATTTGCGTCGTCCACCGTAGCCAGCGCGATCAACCGCCATGTGTTAATCTTTGGAAGTATCTCGAACATGGGCGGCACTGCGACTGAATCGTCAACAACGGAGCAGGTGCCTATCATCGAGGCCATTCTTAGTCTTCGTGGGGATCCGCAGCGTCAGCACGAAAACCCACCATCGCCGCCATCGTCGCTGTTTGGTATCGACCTGCACGGCTGCCCAGGTGTTCCGATGAGCCGACTGCGCGATATGGTGCTGAACACACAGGAGCCGGACGAGGTCCGTGTGAATGCGCTGTACTCGATTATCACGCAAGACGACGTTGATTTTGTGCGCGGCCTGTTGGCATTGCACGGGGACGGTGACCGCAAGAAGCAAGGTGTGAGTGCGAGCTGCTTCAATGACATGTCAAGTCGCATGAAGTTGGCGCTTGTGGATTTGATGTCCGTGTACCAGCCCAGCGGATGCGTGGATTTCATCACACTTATGTCGTACGACGTTATCTCGTCCATGATCTGTTTGGAAGTGAAAACGAACGAAATGGCGTGGTTCTTGTTGCAGGATCCGTTCACCACCCTCTCTCGCTTTATCACCTCCACGGAGGAGCTGGAGGTGGTTGTGGTATCATTGCTCAAGACCACGTTGGACAAGATGAATGAAATGCTCTCGGCCGAGATGAATCTGCGTATTAATGAAGGCACACCGTCACGGGAGTCAATTTTATGGCGCAACGCTGAGAGCTTGGCATCGCTGGCTGCTGCTGTTGTGCTCCACTACGATCCGGATACGCTAGGCGAGGTTGATCCCAGCAAATTGGCGAGTGGTTCGAATACCGAAGATGCGTCCCAGAGCTTGGTCTTTTGGAAGTGTGAACGCGCGATTTGGCACGAAGCCGAGCTGGTCGATTCAATTCTTGGCATTTGGCAGCACTTCGCTTCTCATTTCCACTCAGATTCAGATGCCAGCTTCGCGCGACGATCCAGCAATGCTCACCGTCGTAACAGCACACCTCTCCGTCAGATGGAGAGCGGCTTGCAAAGTCCGCCACCCTTAGGCTCTGCAGCTCGTGCCAATGCTGGCACGAGCATGCTTGGCTTTGGGTTTAACCTGCTACCAACTGGTGTCGCGCCAAGTGCACCTGCAGCAACCCCCTCGCCGGTCCCACTGTCAGGAGGGAGCAACATTTCTGCACGACCTCATCCAGGTGGACCGATGCGCCAGATCCTGCAGCTGCTGCTGCGCTGCTTGTACCTTGTTCTCATCTCGGATGACTACGAGGCTGCGACCAGCAGTGAAGGCAGCGAAAACGAAGAACTCTCGTCGGTTAAGCTGCGGCTTCCTGCCAACTCGGTGTTTTTCCAGCGCATCAACAAACTGGAGTACTTCATCAACGCAATGGGCTTAGGCCACGAGATCGCGCAATTTGACTCGTGCTTTGCGCCTTCTCGGTCGGGCTCCAACGGTATGACCACAACGGCTGGATTGGTCACAGCAAGCGAATGCGTAAAGGCTGCTCCAGGAGACGAATCGACCCTGTTGCTCTGGCTCATCCCAGAACTGTCGTCGCTGATTGACCGCGTGCGGCGAAAGTGCTGGTCCGAGTCGGCAGTGAAGTTGGCCAGCATTTTGGCGTCGTTGGTGTCCGTGCCTCTACGTTCTTCCGACCAACTAGCCGAGTTGCTTGCTCGGAATGACTTCGCCATGAACAACCAAGAGGTGCGTCGCCGCGATTGCTTTTACCATGAACAGATGGCGCATGCACGCGATATTCGGGCTATACGTCGCGTTGGTATGTTTGACGAGGAAACCGATGAGAAGAATCGTGCCAAGCTCGAGCTGGAGAGAATCAGCAAGTTCACTCGCTCTTCGGCTTCGTTAGGCGCTCCTTCTGGCGATGGAGAGGATTACGTTTGGCTTGAACGCGTAAAGGCAAAGGACATTGATGACTGGATGAAACTTCGTGTACTAGCTAAGTGGGGCGTTCGTCATGTCTGGGGAGTGAAAGACGAAGCTGTTATGAACGCGGTGGGCGATGGAACCATCATTGGGCTCTGGGGTGACAACGAATTCTGGCGTGTAGATATCTACACATCGAGCAACTGGATCCGTTGTCGTCTGCTCCCTGACACGGATGATACGATTTCTCACAACTACGGCTCGAATCTTTCTTCGACGAGTCTGAAGCATGAGATGCTTAAGAACATGGCAGACGAGTTGACCATGCCGCCAGTCGACTCAATAGTCGTGGGTGACACGGCTCTTGCAGTATCGGGCGATTCGACGGACCAGGCATTCGAAGAAGAGGAAGAAGACGACGAAGCCCACACTGTTAGCAGTGGCGGTGATGGAGAAGGATCGGAATCTGCAGAGACCGAAGAACCTGGCTATGTCGGATTGGCTCGACGTATGAGCGATGTGGGTTACCTGGATGACGACAGTAGTCCAACACCGCTTGATGCCAGTGGCAGTAGCGATGGTGTTCCAACTCGCTCGATGCTGCGCGATCGCATGCACAGCAGCGATAGCGTTGGGGAAGTCGTTGATGCGTCTTCGCACCTAGATGTCATAGGTCCACATCCAGACCTTGTGTCGACTGCTCCGTTGGCACCGCCGCCTCCAGAGGTCATTGAAAATATCACTCCGGTCAGTGCGGACGACTCCCCCATTCGGGACCGTCGTGCCATGTCCGTGGATGTGGCAACCACGGTCAAGTCTGCAAAGGGCCGCATTGGTACGATATCTACGCGGTTCTCCTCGGGCATCAAGCGTTTGGCGGGTGCTCGTCCGACTACTTTGTCAGGATCAACGGGCCCCGAATTGACTGGTTCCCACAGAAGCCTCTCGAATGTTTCAGAAGAAGGCGGTGATATGCAAGACCCGCAGGATTCAACGTCGCCGGACACAGCAGGCGAGGAAGGGTCTACCTCAGCGAGTAAGGAGCCTACGAAGCCTTCTAGCCCAACAGAACCAAGTTCGTCCAGCTCGGCATCGTCTCGGATGATGAAAAAGTTCCCAAGCAAGCACGACCACTGGAAAACGCTGGGGGCACCGTACCGCACCAAGGCTTATCTGGTGCTCCCGTCGGGTGTCTTGGTGCACGGTGTTCTTCGTATTGGAGTTGCGACTATTGTCTTCGAAGGCGAACGTGTGGTGACCCTGCGCGGCATCGCAGACGCGTTTAAATCAAATGAGGATGGAGGGACTGCTGCTCGACAGCGCAGCGCACAACGCCTCCACGAGATATACGTGTCCCAATTGAAGCGCCGGATGTGGGGAGTCCGCGTGATCCGTGTGATTCACAGGCGGCGATTCCTCATGGAGAGTCAGAACGGTCTTGAAATCTACTTTGTGGACGGCAGTTCGTGCTTCTTTGGGCTTGAGAGCTACGGAGAGGCCGATCTTGTGTATGCCACCCTGAAGGAGCGGAAGCCGCCATGCCTCGCGAAGTGGGGCAAGCGGTTGGTGGCAGCAGACAGAATGTTTTCCAAGAGCAAGTGGACAGAGATGTGGGTTCGACGTGAGATCAGCAACTTCGAGTATCTGATGGCGCTTAACGTGTCAGCGGGTCGCTCTTACAATGATCCTTCTCAGTACCCTGTTTTCCCGTGGGTGATCAAGGATTACGAATCTGCGGAGCTTCGTTTGGATGATGAAGACATTTATCGTGACTTGCGTCGGCCTATCGGAGCTCAGTCCGCTGAGGCTATTCAGCGTGCGCGTGCAACTTACGAAGGTTGGGACCCGAAGACGCCCATCCCAGCGTTCCACTACGCGAACACGTACTCGCAGATGCAGTCCGTTTTGTACTTCTTGATCCGACTCGCACCTTTTACTGGAGCCGTTCTCGGCAGCGAGGAGCAGCAGTTTCAACACAAGGCGACAGGCGAGCCTACGTTTGATTCGGTGCCTGAGGCCTTCCGGATGTGCACGAGTGACGAGCGTCACATGTTTGAGCTGACGCCAGAGTTTTTCTACTTGCCGGAGTTATTTTCAAGTGCTCGGAATAAGACTCTGGCTCGACACTTCACACCAGGACAGGATGTTAGTACGACGGCGGGTCTAGCGCGCGATGTGGCACTCCCTCCGTGGGCTGCGTCACCGTACGACTTCGTGCGACTTCACCGCTTGGCGCTCGAGAGCGATTTTGTGTCCAACAATCTGCACCACTGGATTGATCTTATCTTCGGGTACAAGCAAACTGGATCGTCCGCCGTGGATGCATTGAATTCGTATCACATCGCGTGCTACCCGGAGCGTCTGGATCTCAGCACCTCGAGCGATGGTGTGCGCGCGAAGCTCGTGCAGCGTGGTACGGTGCCGATCCAGCTTTTCCGCAAGCCGCACCCGGCACGTATGACGCAGGATGAATCGTTGGAGGCGCGGTACCCGGCCTCGCACAGTATGGCCGTGCTGTCTTCGCGCCGACAGGTGCGTCGTCACGACCTTCCGTCCAAGCACACTGCTGCCGTCAAGAGTGTGCGCTTTTCAAATGCTTTGAACCACGCGGTGGCACTCACTGCGCTTACTGGATCTGGACCTGGGCTCGGAAGTGGCACCGGCATGGGGGCACACAGCACTGGTAGCAACGATCATGGAGTTGTTGTGTACACAACGGATAGCGATGGTGTCGTCTTGGCAAAGCGCTATTTGAACTCTGTGCCCGATACGGTGCGTTCCTGTCCATTCTCAATGGTGGATGTGGACCAATGGTGGAAGCTTCCTGCTGGATGCCTTGTGAGCGAAGGTGTCGTGTTCTACGAGCAGATGATCAGTTGCGGCTACTGGGATGGCAGTTGGCGCATCCATTGGGCTGCTGATGGCGAGCTGTTGCAGCGAATTGCCTTCCACAAGAAGCCTATTCTGTGTATGGCGCGCAGCGAAGACGACTTTACTGGCGACTTGGCATTGGCTTTTGGCAGTGAGGATTGCACTGTTTCCGTCTGGGCACTGTCAAAGCTCTCGGCGTCTCGCTCGCGGCGACTCTTCCTCAAGAAGGAGTTACCTGTGGGTGGTCTCCCTTGGGTTCTGTTGGTTGGTCACACGAGCCCGGTGGTTGCTGTGGCCCTTAATGTGGACTTAGACGTGGTGGTCAGCGCCTCGAAGAACAATATGCTTTTGTTGCACTCGCTCCGTGGCTCGACTCCTCTTCACGCCTTGGCACTCACGCCTGGACCGATGGAGACGTCTGCTGTCGCTCACATGGTCATTTCGGCGCAGGGTGACACACTGGTTCACTCCATTACAACACACAAGACCCAGCGCAGCGGACGCTACTCTCGTGCGAACTCGCTCTTCTCTGATGACAAGGCTAGACTTACGGTTGGCGAAACTGGAAGCGGCAATGGCAGTATGGTGGCTGGTGGTTTGTCCAGTAGTGGATACGTTGCCACAAACGATCAGCGGGAACAACAGAATGATGGCTCAGATCAGCAGTCCGAGCTGTATGTGGTGTCCATTAACGGTCACGTGGTCTCCCACGATAAGCTGACTGTGAGAGGTGAAGGTGAGGAGGTTACCGAGGGTGAAGATGAAAAGCCTCAGGCGCCACATTTACTGCTAGAGCGCGGCGTATTATTTACGCGATCGGGTGAGTATCTGATCACGGCGTGCGCCGGTGCTGACGCAGCTATCGAAGTACGTGACGCGGGTATGCCTGGTTCTGTGGTTCGACGAATCGAGTGCAAGCGCCCAGGAGCTGAGCTGACGAGTCTGAGTATGGGCCAGGACGAGCGCTGCATCGTATGCGGCTATGCTGATGGCGCTGTTGTAGCCTATGCTCTTCACTTTGGTGTTGCTGATGGCTGCAAGAGTCTCGTGGGACTGGATAAGCAGGCGCGCGAACGTGAGCGTGCTGCTCTTGCACAAGCCACGAAGCGCGACTTGCTGCGCAACAAGAGGCGGGAGGAGCTGCTTCCTGCCTTTATGCGCGGAAATGGTGGAGCCGAAGGCACCTCGCTTTGGTCGCGGCAGGGTAAGACTGGGATGCCCGAGGAGCCGTACATCACACACATGCAGGAGCGGTTTGGGCTGCTGAAGCAGAATTGCGTGAGTGGGGACGAGAAGTACGAGGAAATGCTCCGTTCTCTCTGGGACGCTATCTACGCGCAACAACCATTCAATAAGGAGAACGGATCGTCCACCTCGGAGCAGCCTCACGCTATTGCTGAGGGAAACCTGTTGGACTTCAGCGATGATGATCAGAATGGCGTCGTTGCGTCTCCTGAGTCGGCTCGAGACCTGCAGTTTGAGCGAGTTGGAGAATCGTGGAGCCGATTGGGTTTCCAGCGTCCGGACCCGACGACAGACTTCCGTGCCGGTGGCATGCTGAGCCTGGATTGCTTGGTGTACTTCTCGTCGCATTTCACTTCCCAAGCCGTGCGCATGGTGACAAGTCAGGTGCCTGGGTCGCACGACCACACGTATCCGTGGGGTCCTGCGGGCATCAATGTGACGTGCATGGTGGCACGGCTTTTCTGGAAGTTCGACGGCGAGCTTGTTCGTGAGCAACAACCCAACTGGCCGCTGTTCTACGACAGCGAGGCCTTCCACCTGCTCTTTTCGGAGGTGTTTGTGCTTTTTGACTACCTCTGGAACGAGATGAATGCCAACTACGGTAACTTCACCAGTACGTCCGTGTCTACTACTAGAAGCGCTGCTACTGTCTGACTGCTGCGTATTGACCTTGTTTCTGTTTTTTTCTTCTTTTCTTCTCGTTTGTGCAGTGGTAATCCAAGCTACAAGCGACCGGATCATGGACGTGTTGGAAGAGGCCCAGGGCGACATCAACGTGGTGCTGATGGAGCTACGCTCGCAGAGTTTATCGACGGTGGGCAAGCAGCGACGACCGTCGTCGCGCTCGATGGAAGATTTCCTGACCACCATCAACACGAACATCATTGATGCTTCGGCTGCAGTCAACGAGGGGCTCATTGCCTCGGATGGCACGAGCTTCCCGCCATCCACGCCTCCCAGCAAGTCGCCACGGTCTTCGTGGTCGTTCACAAACCGCTTGAGCCTCGGCGCTATGGGCTCGTCGGGCTCACAATCTGCCGCCACAACTTCGACCTCAGTAGCGACG
The DNA here is from genome assembly GCA_019155715.1 of Phytophthora pseudosyringae. Taxonomy (NCBI): domain Eukaryota; phylum Oomycota; class Peronosporomycetes; order Peronosporales; family Peronosporaceae; genus Phytophthora; species Phytophthora pseudosyringae. The sequence goes on from JAGDFM010000307.1 coordinate 19,160, forward strand.
ACCACGGCCACTGAGACCGTCCTCCTTCCAGGTTTTGGAGGAAGCGAGTCGCCCAAGACGGCCCCGGTGCCCACAGCAGATACGTTGGTGCCCGATGTGAACGACCCCTTCGCCGGCAACGACATCCGTGGATTCGAAGAAAAGCCGCCGTCACCGCCGCCAGTGCAGAGCGACGACCCCTTCGCGTGCTTGATGTAAGGACAACCATGTAGGTAGGGAATTAGCAAAAGTGCCTGGTGGGACGTTAGTTAGAGCGCATGTCAAGCGAGCGTTGCAGGAAATCTGTGTGTAAGAAAGAAGCAATGCAGTTCATTCAAAAGAGGAGAAAGCCCGACGTATGCACATCGGTGTCTAAGAGTCTGGTGAGGCCTCGTGTTCGTGTGGCTGCCTCTCACCAGAAAAGGTTGTCGACGACGACGTCCTCGTTCGCCTTCCGCCGGAAAACCGCAACGTACTTCTTGCCACCACCACGAGCGACCTTCTTGCCTTCCTCCGTCTCCTCCGTCATGGCTTTCACGCACGGGTCGGACTCCTGTTGCACAAGTTCGTACGTTGACAAAACGTGAGGACGAAGTCACACTCAACATTTGGTCTTTAGAGGGGGAAATCGCGTACCAGTTCACTGTCCAGGATACGGGCGAAGCACGGGTGGCTGGAGCACTTTTCCACGTGCCACTCGTGCAGCTCCTCCACGTCCGTGATGGTGTACAGGATGCCACCAGGAGCCAGCAGATACGCGTACTCGGCAAGCAGCGGCGTACTTCAATCATAACCGTTAGTACACAATTTCCACCAAAAAGCACACAGGTCAAGTCACGTACTGGACGATGCGGCGGCGGTGCAGACGCGCCTTGAACTGTGGGTCCGGGAAGCAGAAGAACATCTTGGAGACCTGCCCCTTGCGGAAGTAGTGCGGCAGGTAGCGCATGGCGTTCGTGCGCAGCGCCGACACGTTCTGGAACTGGCCGGGCTTCTCAGCACGCAGCGCCTCGATGCGAAGACGCACGTACTCCGTCACCTTGGCGCGGATCTCCATTGCCAGCGTCAACTTGTCCGGGAACAGCTCTGCCAACTTCACTGCAAGTTGCAACCCCACAATAAATTGTCCCATGAGCGTTAATACACAACAGCTTTGACAGTGGGCTAAACAGCTTTGACGAACCTGTGAGGCCGCCAAAGCCGCAGCCAACGTCCAAAAAGTCCACGCTCCTGCTCACACCAATGCATTGTCAATAAACGGCACGAAATGACTCGGTAATTGCCAATTCGTACGGGTTCTCAATGCCCGGGTAGTGGGTGGACCAGTCCATCTCGTCGGGCGTCTGCGGACTGTAAAAGATGAGGGAAATACCGATGTGGTTAGCGCTTTTGTGTGCCATTGTTTGCCAACCCAGTGGTGGCACTTTCGTTGCAAATTGAGCCACGTGACGCACTAGTTGAAGCAGTCATTGTGCGACAGCGGGTTGCAGTGTGCGCGCGAGCGGTAGAACTTCTTCTTCGGCTGCTTGCTCAGCACCTGCGCGTCCTCGGGCGCCTGGGTCGGCGTCGGCTCGGCCATATTCCACGTCCACTCAATTCCAAGTGGCGCAAATTCCGTTGCATCGTCACTAGTCCCTCGAAAGAGTGACACATATACCGCGGCAAAAGGACGCATTCACTTCCATCGTGGCGCCAAGGCAAGTTAGAGACACACCTCGGCACTTTCAATTTGCCATGGCGCTTGACTCCGTGGCCGACGGCCTGCCCGTCGGTTGCTGCGAGGAGTGCGGCGACGACGCACTGTATCTGGACCGTGTCTTGCTCGACCACTTCTCACTGCACGTGTGCGTCACCTGCAAGCAGGACCGGACGCTGCGCGACGGCGCGTTCGGGCTGCTGTCCAAGTCTCGCGCCCGAGCCGAGTATGCTCTGCCAGACTCGTCCTTCCGCGGTTTGCCACATTTAACCAAACCCAACCCTCGGCACGAAGCCTTTGCGCCACTGCAACTTTACCTGAGAAGGACTTTGGTGCAAGAAGCCTACCGACTCTATGGCGACGAAGAGGGACTGCAATGCGAAAAGCAAAAGAGGAAGAAACGAGCTTTTCGGTCGGCAACGGGCAGGACTGAGCATTTATTAAAGAAACGGCATTTGGTCGGGCTGGACAGAGATGGAAGTGAAGCGGCCGAGCAGGCGAAAGAGAAGAAGCAGCGACCTGAATACGTGCCCGTGGCGGACAAGGATCACCGTCATGAGTTTGGAGCTGAGAAGTTTGAGGAAGCCGCCAAGATCTGGACCAAGAAGTGTGCGTGCGGCATGCAAGTTCAGTTCGAAAAGTGGTGATAAAAGTGCAGACGATGTGTATAATAATAACTGGGTTTTACTATTCGTACGCGGGTTGAGCTGTTGGCAGCTCGAAGCTTGGATAAATGATTTTTCGTTTCTTGTGGTTGAGACTGTTACTCCCATCGTCGGGTGCGGCCGATGAAACCTTCGTAGCAGGCAGTCATGTACACTGCCAATCCGGTCAACGCTGCCATGCGCAGGTTCGGGCTCATGGAGTACGACCGTACGACTGCTGAAGGAGTCTCTCTCTCGGTCTGCACGGGTTTCCATGGCACGCCACACACGTTCACGTAGCTCAAGCAGCAGTAGTACTTGGGTTGCCGGTCCTCGTCTCCGTCGAGGAGCGCCTGAGGGAGCTCAAACGTTTGTGCCTGGTGCCGTCCGACCAGCGTAATGCGCACCACGGTCTTCTTGCTCGCCGCCACCTTGCGCGGCAGCACGAACTCCTGCATCGTCATGTCATTCTTCACCTTGTAGTCATGCGATGCGTAAAACGGCTTGACATCTGATGGGCGCGTGCCTAGAGGTCGGCTCCTCCAGCCTGCAGCTCCTTTATGCAGCGTCGCCAAGTCGTCAACGTCAAAGAACTCGAACCGAACTCTTTTGGGCGCATACGTCGGGCTGTCCGGGTGCCAGAATACTCGGTACGGGACGATCTGCACGGCGTTCACGACGCACGGCCCATTCAGGGCGTAGTCAATGAACTCGGTCGCGTTCTGGTCGGTCGACGCCGAGCTGCTCCAGTAGCACGACTGGCCCGAGGAGCAGCCGCAGCGGTGCTGGAAGCGCTCGCCCAGCGTCGTCAGGTCCGCCTCCTGCTCTGTGCCCGTCGTCTGCAGCTGGTGCAGCTCCATCCAGCAGCGCGAGGACGTGAGCGTGTTCACGGGGGACTCGCTGGGCCGGTCCGCGGACGAGAATCCCTCCACGCCGCCCAGCAGGTGCTTGTCGTCGGCCGCGGGGCGCTGCGCCAGGCACGCCATCTTCTTCCACAGGTCGCCGCGGTCCAGGGCTTCACTGCAGGTCACGTGGGCCTCGGCCAGGCGTCTCCACAGTTCTGAGAACCAAGCAAAATAGCCGCGAAACGTCAGCAGCAGCCTACAGGCTTCGCGGAAGAGGCGAGAGGAGACGCACCGTGCTCGCGCGTGAGCTCCAGCAGCGAGTGCGAGGTCTGCTCGGCCGCATGCAGCGCCGCGTGGTCCAGGAACTGCAGCACGTGCAGCTTCAGCACGGCGGGCAGCTCGTCCATGACGTTCGCTTGCATGGCGATCGTCTTCCTCTCGGTGCTTCAAGTTGGCAAGTGCGAGCGAGAAAAGTGTCGTTTGAGCCGAAGCAGCCGGCATTTTTATGCAATTGACAAAAGAGGCCCCTCCCTGAAGCGGTACGGCTTCTCAGGGTTTCGTTCTTGCGACGCGCCGTGATTGTGCTCCCTTCGCAGGCGTTTATCCATAAACACCCAGCAAGGAGCTGCGAGACCACTTCAACATCGCGTGGTTCGCAATCGCAAGCCAGGCCTGCGCTAAGCGCTCGGAAAAGATAAACGCCTCCCGCTATGTACGCTCCTTGTGTCATGTAGAGCAAACTTCAATCAACGACGGTTCGCGTTTAACAACACTGCGGGGCTGCATTGTCAAGCGCGCGCATTATGCTGAGCCCTTTGCGTGCTGCAGGCAAACGGGCGGAGATGGCTTTCGTTTTGGCGGCGGCGGCGTTCACACCAAGGAGTCCTTGGTGGTCCTTGGCAAGGAGCAACACTTCTGGGTCATGCTTGTGCGAACGCCATCTGCTGCGAGGCTTGGACGCAACCAGTATCGAGACGCGACAGAAGTTTGCACGCTCTGGGATTTCCCTGTTGTCTGGATTTCTGCCGCCTTTGGAACTTTAATTCGCAGCACTCCACCGGAACCGACAACCAGCTAGACAGCCATAAACTCCCAACGCTCTTCTAGCGTTAGATCACACAGCACGAGAACTATGCAAAGCACTAGTCGGGTACACGCTGCCTCCCTTATACGCCGAGTCCGCCGGCGCTGTTTCTGCGTGGGCGCGGCCCAGAAGCCTTGTCCGAGCGGTCCGTGGAGCGCTGCGGGTGGTACTCGTGCTGGTTCTGCTTGGTGCCGACGTTGATCAGCACGAAGCCGGAGATGACGAGCGCGGAGGCGAGCAGCGTCACGTTCGAGGGCAGAACGCCGTGGAACCAAAAGTCGGCCACGATGGCCAGCGGGACCGTCAACGACAGTCCGACGGTGGCCACCGTGGGCGACGTCAGCAGCACGGCGCGCGCCCAGAGGTAGTCCGAAAGCACGTTGTCGAACAGGCCCTTGATGCCGATGAGCACCAGGATCTCGAGCGACAGTCCGCTCAGCGACTCGATGCCCGAGTAGTGGAAGGCCAGCACGATCGGCAGCAGGCACACCATGTTGATGACGCCGATGAAGCCGAAGAACAGCGAGATGCTCACGCTCTCCTCGTCCGGGATCAGGCGGCGGATCGCCGTCGTGTACACGCCGTACATGAAGGCGGCAAAGAGCGCCACGAGGTCTCCGAACACATGGTCGGCGCCGCTGTCCGCGCCTTCGTCGTTGAAGATCGTCGAGATGTTGCCGCCCATGCAGAGGATCACGCCCGCCAGCTTCATCCAGACGAACGGCTCCTTGAGCGCCACCACACTGAGCAGGAACGTGAACACCGTCGACGTGGAGCTCACGATGGTGCTGCTGGACACGCTCGTGAGGTTCAGGCTCTCGTTGTACGTGAAGTTGGCGATGAACCAGAGCGGCGAGATGATGGCGCTGATGCGGAAGATCTGGCGGTAGCTGGCCTGCGCGCCCGAGCGGCGCAGCAGCTCTCGGTGGCTCAGCTTGCCGGTGGTCGGCAGGCCTCGCAGCCAGGCCCGGGCTCTCGGGAACAGCACCTGCGACGCGTACCAGAGCGGCAGGTTCACCGAGAAGAGCGAGATGCCCACGTACGTGAGGAAGAACGGTCCCTGGAAGCTCAAGTTGTGGAATATGTACTGCACCAGCACGCTGGCGAACGTCCAGATGAGCGCCACGACCGCGAGGAACGTCACGCCCAGCAGCCAGTCGAAGGTCGCGCGGCGGTGGCGCGCCGGCTTGTGCGCGCCGCTGTGGCTCGCGGCGCCCACGAGCAGCGCGTCCGAGCCCATGAGCGCGTCGCGCTCGGACGCCTCGCCGTCGGAGGACGTCGTGGCGGTTGGCGACGTGGAGAACGCGCGCGCGGCGTCGAGTCCGTAGCTCATGGCGAGAATGGCGAGAACGAGAATACCATGCACAGACTGGGCTCAACGCGCTGAGACTCAGCGAGTGGCATGGGAGCGGAGCCAATTGCGGCCAGCCATGGAGGCCACGTCACGCTGTGGACCACGTATGTTTCACCTCACCGTAAGTATCCAATAAAGTTCGCCCGGAGCGAAAAACGGCCGTTTGGGTCGGACCAAATGGCAGACACCGAATTGCGCCGTTCAGCGCCAGCAGCGACTACCAGCACCCACACCATTTGAGCAGGAGCATTTGAACGTTCGCCAGTCGTGCGAGCAGATTGGTCTGGTCTGGTTAGCCGTTGTAACAGCCTTTTGAGCGGCTCGGTCAATAAGTACCTTTCTATTGAGAGGTCACCGCCACTCACGCCGGTCGCACGTTGAAGTGGGGACCATTTTAGCCGAAATTGGTCCGGCCGCCCCGTCTCTCGCGTGAATCAGGTCGGAACAGACGCAGACGACTTGGGCCGCAGCAGCCACAAGGCATTGATCGTTCTCGCCCGCCAGCGCCATGGCTTCCTGCAGCGCCGCCGCCTCGAGCGCGCCCACGAGTGCCGGCAGCACCAGCAGCAGCTCCAGCTCCAGCTCCGCCCTCGTGGCGCAGCCGTCCGCCGGCGTCCTGAGCGTGGAGGTCCTGGGCGCGCGCAACCTGCCGCCGGCCGTGCTCGGCAGCCTGCTCAAGTGGACGCCGAGCTTCGCCAACCCGTACGTAGCGCTGTCGCTGGACCGCGAGCGCTTCGTGTCCAGCGTCAGGCAGCGCGACCTGAACCCGAGCTGGAAGGAGACGGGCCGGCTCAACGTGCCGCTGCCGTCCGAGGCCGAAGTGCTGCAAACCGAGGGCGTTCCGGGCGGCAGGAGCGCCGAAGCCGGGGGCAAAGCCGGCGGCAAAGGCAAGCAGGGCAAAGCAGGCGGCCAGTCGGCCACAAAGAAGGCGCAAGGGGCAGCTGCTGCTACGGCCATGGGCTATCGCCAGTACTTCCCGTGCGCGCCGGAGCTCTTCGTGCAGGTTTTCCATCGGGCGGAGGAGGCGAAGGAGGCAGCCGCGACGGCGTCGGCGACGCCCCACGTGTCGGCGCTGGGACCCGATGACAAACTCATTGGCGCCGTGGTGGTGCCGCTGCTGCCGTGTCTCCTGTCCAGCGCCTCGAGCTCTCGAGGATGGTACCAACTGACCGACGAGGAATCGCAGAGCGCGGGGCAACTGCAGCTCGCACTCAACTTTGACGTCTCCGCTGCGACCAGCGACTTGGAGCCACAGAAGGGGGACATTGTGCGCCTCGCGGGCTTCGGGGGACTCGAGTACTACTCGAAAATTCTGCCGCCCAGTGCGAGGCTGGAGGTGCTCGACATGTTCCAGGACCAGGTGTTCGCTCAGACGCGGAGCATAGAAGGATGGCCATTGAGCTTTGAGCTGCACCGCAATCTGGTGCATGTCGAGCGCCGCCCGTCGCTCCTGCATGACGCCTCCGAGCAGCTGCACAGTCAAGTGACGCGGGTACGCCAATTCCGTGTGGTTACGGGCGCGCAGCGTGTGTGGCGCGCTCTGCCTGACACGCCACGAATTCAATTCGAGAACTCTGCGGCGTTCGTGGCCTTCTTTGGAGCCAAGGCATATTCGACGATGACGCGCAGCGTGCATGAGTTGCTGCGTTCGGGCGTGTACTCTGGAGTGCAGACCTTTGTGGCTAGCTCGAAGGACGCTTGCGGCCAGGTGAAGCACGAGTTCGTGCGTGTGTACTGGAGCGCGCCAAGGCGAGTGACGAACGGACACTTTGACGGTGGCTACGATGACGACCTGGTCGACTGCGGGCCTCGCACCAATCGTGGGCATATCGTGCGCGCCTTCACGGCTGCTGACCGCTTGGCTGTGGACTATGAAGACGCGGAGGAGGAGATGATGATGCACTGGGAGACGTACGAGGACAGCGAGGGCTACGAGCCGTATGAAGGCGGGGAGGACGACGACGAGCCTGCTGTACCCGAGCAGCTCATCTGCCCGATCACTGGCTGCCCGATGGTGGACCCTGTCGTGGCTGCGGACGGACACAGCTACGAGCGCGAGGCCATCCTGCAATGGTTCACGACAAGCGACATCTCGCCCATGACAGGCATGCACATGCCCACGACGCAAGTCTTCCCGAACTTTACGTTGCGGCAGCTTTCAGAGGAGGTGCAGGCTGCGGCCGCGCGCCGCCAGCAGGCCAAGCGCCGCCGCCGCCGCCGCCAAAGCGCTACCCTCGCTCAAGTGTCCGAGGAGACTTCGCACGTCGAGGATGGACTCGAAGATAAAGCGGCATCCAGTGAAGGAAGCCAAGAATGAGTGCAGCAGGCGAACGCAGCCTCGAGCTAAGTAGGATTTTGATAAGTAGGTGTCTCCAGTAGGTTTTGAATTATGAGGTCGACAGGAAAATGAAGACACATGTGTGTAAGTAAGTGCGCAGCACGTAAGGTGCAAAGCAAAGCGATATTGGGAATGAAAGAATCAAAGCGTACATTAGACATCTTCACGTAGATTGGGGTTCTTCTTTCTGTTGCGTCTTCAGCACAAACTCTCAGCGCTTACAGACCCACCGCATCAACACTCAAGAACACGGTAGTACCGAATGCTTTTGCTGCAGGGATTCATGCATCAGACTTGGCATTGTCTAGTGGGTTTTGGAGCAGGCGCCACCATCGGCAAGGCAGTGCAGGCAATGCCATTTGCTGCACCGCTTGACATTGCAATTTCCATTGGAATGGATGAAAATGCTACTACGCAAAACCACATGTATGAATAGTATTCAATGTAGTAGTTCGGGTATTAGTTTTTCCCTAGAGTAGGAATTTGAGGTGTATGTAGTAGGTTTCGAACTACCGCAACATTTGAAAACTACATACTGTAGTACTACTACGTAAAGAAAGTAATCCACAGATTTCGATTACTACCGGCGAGGTAACGCAAACAATACAGTTCGACAATGATAAATGCAGCGCTGCTATGTTCACCAGGTTTTACTAGCCTTATGCACTGTGGTGCTCTGCTGAGTGTTGCCCGCTAGCCGGTCGTCTGGACTTGACCATTCGCTCAAGAAATTAAAAAAGAGCGAATAGTTCCGTGCTGGTGTAGCACGCAGGAATGGCAATGGAGCAGGCAGGCCTAGTTGCAGGATGCCCGCCTCTCCATCGGCACTTCTATCGTCTCGACGCCCCGCCGCGCTGAGCGACCCACACACCTCCGCAGCCCCCCGCTGCACAAGGAAATCCACAAGTTGGTTTGGCCTCAGACGCGCTTAAGCCGAGCGGTCGTAGCCGAGGATCGGCGCCAGCCAGCGCTCGGTCTCCTCGAGCGACTGGTCCTTGCGCTTGGCGTACTCCACGACCTGGTCCTTGCCGATCTTGCCCACGGCGAAGTACTGCGAGTCCGGGTGCGCAAAGCACAGCGCGCTGACGGCCGAGCCGGGCAGCATCATGTAGCTGTCCGTGAGCTTGAGCTCGATCAGCTCGTCCGCCTTCAGCAGGTCCCACAGCGCCCGCTTCTCCGTGTGGTCGGGCTGCGACGGGTAGCCGGGGGCGGGGCGGATACCATCGTACTTGACTTTCAGCAGGTCCTCCTTGTTCAGGACCTCGTCGGCGGCGTAGCCCCAGTCCTTCACGCGCATCTCGCGGTGAATGTACTCGGCGAAGGCTTCTGCCAGACGATCGCCGATCGCCTGGGCCATGATCTTGTTGAAGTCGTCGTGGTCGGCCTCGAACTTGGCCGCCATCTCCTCCACGCCAAAGACGCCGACAGCGAAGCCACCGATGTAGTCCTGGCCGCCGGCGCCCTTAGGCGCGATGAAGTCGGCCAACGACATGTACGGGTCGCTGGTCTCCTTCTCGGCTTGCTGGCGCAGCATGCAGAACTTCGAGACCTCCTCCTCCGGGTTCTTCGGGTCGCACACAATCACGTCGTCGCCCTCACGGTACGCAGGGAAGATGCCCGAGACACCGCGCACACGAAGCAGCTTCTTCTCGATGATCTCTTGCAGCAGCGTCTGGGCCTCGTCGAACACCTTGCGAGCTTCAGCACCGACCGCCTCATCGTAAAAAATCTTCGGGTAGCCACGGTTCGGGTAGCGACCGCGCAGCTCCCACGTCTGGAAGAACGGGTTCCAGTCGATGAAAGGCACCAGCTCTTCCAGAGGCAGGTCCTCAATGACGTGAATCCCCACGCGGTTAATTTTCTGGAACGGAGGCTTGGCCGTGTAGTCGATCTGGTAGTTCTTGGTCTTCGCATTCTGGAAACTGATCAGCTTGATGTCATCCAGGGACGCGTAGTAGTCCTCACGCATCTCCTCGTACTCCTCCATGACCTCCTCCACGAATTCATCGCGCTCATCGTCCCCACGAAGCAAGTTGCCGACCACAACCACACTGCGAGAAGCATCCAATACGTGCATCACCGGGTGCTCAGCGGTTGAGTAGTGCGGGGCGATCTTAACAGCGGCGTGCATCTTCGAAGTGGTGGCGCCTCCGACAATCAGTGGGATCTTCAGGCCCGCCTTGCTCATCTCACGAGCAACGTAAACCATCTCATCTAAAGACGGGGTAATCAACCCCGACAGACCGATCACGTCGACTTTATGCTTCTTAGCCGCAGCCAAGATATCCTCGCATTGGACCATGACACCCATGTCGATGATCTTGTAGTTGTTGCAGCCGAGCACCACACCCACAATGTTCTTGCCGATATCGTGGACGTCTCCTTTCACGGTAGCGATAAGCACCTTGCCAGCGTACTGTGAGTCCTCGTCCTCCTCTTCGTTCGCGATGCCGGCAGCCACGTTTGCCAGGCGACGTTGGTTCTTCTCCTCCTCCATGAACGGAAGCAAGTACGCCACAGCCTTCTTCATCACACGAGCCGACTTGATAACCTGTGGCAAAAACATTTTTCCGGACCCAAAGAGCTGACCCACAACGTTCATGCCATCCATGAGCGGGCCTTCGATCACATCGAGGGGCTTCTCGGCAACCTTGCGCATTTCCTCGACGTCCTGGTCGATGAACTCGGAAATACCTTTCACCAGGGCGTGTGTAAGTCTCTCGCCGATGGGCTTGTTACGCCATTCCTGTTTGTTCCCACTGCTCGCAACGACACCGCCCTTCTTCGCAGCATCGGCCTTCTCCTTCTCGATCAGAGAGCGGTCAAGAAGCGCCTCGGTAGCATCCGGGTGACGGTTCAAGACCACATCCTCGACCAGCTTGAGCAGGTCCGCCGGGATATCATCGTACACCTCGAGCATGGCCGCATTCACGATACCCATGTCCATGCCGGCCTTGACGGCGTGGTACAGGAAGACACTATGGATCGCCTCTCGGATGACGTTCACGCCTCGGAAACCGAACGACAGGTTGGACACGCCACCACTGATCTTACAGTACGGGTTCTGCTCTTTGATGATTCGGCACGCGTTAATGAAGTCCACGCCGTAGTTGTTGTGCTCCTCCATTCCTGTGGCGACAGTCAGGATGTTCGGATCGAAGATGATATCCTCGGGCGGGAACCCAACTTCATCCACCAGAATGTCGTACGAGCGCTTGCAAATGCGCACCTTCTCAGCCTCCGTCGCAGCCTGGCCATCCTCGTCGAAGGCCATGACCACCACTGCACCACCGTGTCTCTTCACGACACGCGCATGCTCCATGAAAAGCTCTTTACCGACCTTGAGCGAGATACTGTTCACGATGCACTTGCCCTGCACACACTTGAGTCCGGCCTCCACAATGTGGAATTTGGACGAGTCAACCATGAACGGGACCTTGGCCACATCGGGCTCGGTCACAGCAATCTTCAGGAAGCGCTCCATGGCCGCCACACCGTCCAGCATACCGTCATCGACGTTCACGTCAATGACCATGGCGCCGTCCTCCACTTGCTGGCGTGCCACGTCCATCGCAGTGCCGTAGTCGCCCTTCAGAATCAGGCGCTTGAAGCGCAGCGAGCCGGAGATGTTGCATCGTTCGCCGACGTTCAGGAAGCTGAAGCGCTCCTTCGTCACCACCATGTCCTCAAGGCCCGAGAGCCACATGAACGGCTTCTTAAGCTCGGGGAGCGGCCGCGGCTCGTACCTGGCCGCCATATCAGCGATCGCCTCAATGTGCTGGGGCGTCGTGCCGCAGCACCCGCCCATCATGTTGATCAGGCGGTCCTTGGAGAACTCCTCGCAGTACCCGGCCATCATGGCGGGGGTGTCGTCGTATCCGCCCATAGCGTTGGGCAGGCCGGCGTTGGCGTACACCGACACGAAGCACTCGGCCACGTTGGCCAGACGCTGCAGGAACGGCTTCATCTGGTTGGCCCCCAGGGCGCAGTTCAAGCCGATGCAGAAGGGCTTCGAGTGGCGCAAACTCACGTAGAAGGCCTCGGTCGTCTGGCCCGACAGCGTGCGTCCGCTCATATCGACGATCGTCCCGGAGATGAAGAGCGGGAGCTTGCGCCCCGTGGCCTCCTCGTACTTGTTGATGGCAAACACGGCCGCCTTGGCGTTCAGCGTGTCGAAGATGGTCTCGACCAGCAGCACGTCGCTGCCGCCGTCCACCAGGCCCTCGATCTGCGTGTAGTAGGCGTCCACCAGCTCGTCGAACGTGACGTTCCGGAAGCCCGGGTCCTCCACGTTGGGGGAGATGGACAGCGTTCGGTTCGTGGGGCCGATGGAGCCGGCCACGAAGCGCGGGCGCAGCGGGTCCAGCTGCGTGACCTCGTCGGCCGCCTCCCGGGCGATCCTGGCCGACTCGAAGTTGAGCTCGTAGACCAGGTGCTCCATCTGGTAGTCGGCCTGGGCGATGGTGGTGCCCGAGAACGTGTTGGTGCCGATGAGCTGCGCCTTGCCGACCTGCATGTACTGCTTGTGGATGTCCTTGATGACCTGCGGCTGGGTGATGGTCAGCAGGTCGTTGTTGCCCTTGACGAGGCACGGCGAGTCCTGGAAGCGCTCGCCGCGGAAATCCTCTTCCGAGAACCTGTGCGTCTGGATCATGGTGCCCATGCCGCCGTCGAAGATGAGCGTGCGCTGCTTCATGAGCGCTGTCAGGTACGCGAAGAGGTCGGTCTCGCCTCGCACGAACGGCCGCTGCAGCATGGCCACTTCCTCGGCGGTCGCGGCGCTCCTCATGGTCCGGTGCGGGGTCGTGGCGGAAGGTTGGATGGAGACTGAAGCGAGTGGCGCGAATGGACGGCAGAGCGAGACCGGCGATTGGCTGAGAGGGACTGCTGCGACAGACGAAAAGACTAGCGCGACCGACAGAGGCGAAACGTCGTGTAGTGCTTTGAGACCATGGTCGCTGGTGTTGACGCTGCAGGGTGCCCAGCAACGAAGCTTGAAAAGCGACCTGCAGCATTGGATACAAACGTAGCGCAATGAAAAGACTACGACGCAAATATTGGACCCCCCCCCCACGTCACTTAGTCTAGAATTGATATGAGCGAAGCCTTCGGGCCCGAAGCCAATGGCGGGACGACGAAAACTCGCGATCGGTTAGCTTTGGTGGCGGGGCGGGACCGCCGCTCGTACATGAGCAGACCCCCATCGCGATAGTCGACCCGGCAGCCCCGCCCATGGGCATCGTTGTCGTCGAGTTTACAGCGGCTTAGGGAGAGGGAGGGTGCTTCAGCTGTCGGACACGATCTCCAAGCACTGCTCGGCAAGCAGCACTGTGACCTTATACTGTACGCTTACGCATGTTAAACCACGTCTTACATGAGTGTTTCAACCCAGCCCCCCACTGGGCTCTCAGCGACCGACGCGCTCGCTGTGACACACGGCACATACAGTGTGGCTTACCTGTCGATCACCCTGCTATCTTCCGAGCTGCACAGCTTCAGAAGCTGCGGCAAAACCAACTGCCCACAGCAGCTCTTGTCCCGTTTTGACTTGATTACTTTGGATGGGTACGAATGGTGCCATTGCCATCTTCGATTGCAGTCGAATTCTATAGCGAAAGGACGAAATACCGTCTATACAACTTGTCTACATGTTTTATTATACTAGACGTCTAAGACAAGGCGGTACGGCACATGCAGTGGCGCGTGAACGCTGCGTTTTTTGCCCGGGATTTGGAGAGCCAACTGTATCTGTGTGGCCACGATAGCGCTGCCGCCTTTTAGGTACAAGTATTGTGGCTTTCAACGATTTTGCCCTCCGATTTGACGCCCTATCTCGTGGTCCGATTTATTTAAAACAGATAGCAGTTAGGGTAGAAGAGTCCGATTTAACTAAATCCGACCAGAAATAAGAGCTCAAGGCCATCTCGGACGGCATTCGGAGGTGACCGTAATTATCCTTTCTAGAGCCGAGCTGAGCGTAGTAGCCATTGGAACCTACTAGTACATATTAACTTGGTGCCTGCATATTGTGGTGCAATTACTAAGTGATCCTCTATCGTGTTGACTCTGTAGTTGCTAGGACATTGCCATGATACTCCACTGGGGTCCTCAGGGATATATTTCATGCGGTCCCTTTTGCCGGCGAAAAGCGGCATTACGATGAAAGCCACAATGCATTTACAGCCAGGCAAAAAAACCGGACACATCCGCTGCAGAGATTAAAAAACGAGTTACACCGGCACCTGCTGTGACCTGCATTGCCAGTGCAATTGGTCCTGTCTGTCTGGGCACATGGAGCGGCTCCATTGAAGCCGGACTTTGTCCTCCCGCTTCGGCGGAGCTCCATCCGAAGGATGCAGTCCATCTTCGTCCAACGGCCAATCGCTTGATCAGGCACGTGCGCTGCTTTCCGATAGCAGCCCGGCAAAGCTCTCACACCGCAACTCGACCATTCTAGGAACTGCAGGCGGCAGCTCAAGGCGCAGCGCCATAAGCTCCAAGAAGCGATGCCCCTCCAGTCCACCCGTGCCTGCACAAGGCGTCCGCAGTCGACGGTGCTCTTTCTCGCGCTTTCGCTGGTCGTAGCCTCCTCCTTGCAAGTAGCTTCCGGCCACTCGGCCTTGCGGGAAGATAATGACGATGCCATGGATGTCTCCACCCGCCGACTTAGCGGCGGCGGTGGCGACAAGAACAAGACGGTGCCGTTCAACTCGTGGAGCAACGCCATCGACACGCTGCAGTACGTGCTCGCCTTCGTCGTCGTGCTCGTGGCCGCACACCCGCTCGGACTCTTCTTCCCCAAGCTCTTCAAGCTGCCGCTCATCACGGGCTACCTGGTCATCGGCGTCATCGCTGGGCCGTTCGTCTCCAATCTGCTCACGGAAGGTCTGGTGAACATGCTGTCGACCTACGTGAGTGCGCTGGCGCTGTCGTTCATCTCGTTCCAGGCGGGCCAGGAGATCTACCTGCCGGAGCTGCGTCCGCAACTCCGGTCCATCATGATTCTACTCGGTGTGCTCTACGTGACGGCCATGGTGATCCTCTCGGCCGGCGTTCTGATGATGGAGAGCGCCTTCTTCTACGACGACATGGGTATGCCTTGCCAATTGGGGATCGCCCTCATGTTCGGCTCCATCTCCGTATTGGGCTCACCGGCCACCGTGATGGCCATCAAGATCGAGCTCAACAGCGTGGGCCCGTTCACGAGTCTCATGCTCGGCGCTACGATGACGGCCGAGTTCATCGTGCTCGTGTCGTTCTCCGTTTCCCGCATCGTGACCTCCATCTACTGTGCGAAACTGGATGTGTCCATGCTCAACTTGGCGTACACCATGGGCATTGTGCTCTCGAACGTGTTCGTGGGGGTTATCCTGGCGGGCGTGACGATCCTGATTTTCAAGATCCCCGGCGGGGAGCAGCATCACGGCGAGCACGGAGCCGAGCACGGCGCTGCGAGACCGAACACGACGTCATACAGCGATCAGAATACCAACGAAAAGGTCGTCCCCACGAACCCGGACATGGAGCCGCACCCACACAACGGGGCCGACGAGTGCTCGTTGGACGAGCTTCAGCACGCCCCGCCAGCTTGCTTCTTGTCGCCGAAGGCCGTGCTGTCGCTCAAAGGTTTCATTTGGCTCTCGATGGGGTACATCTTCTACATCTCCAGCACTCTCGTCGCGGAAGCAACCGCCGCAGCCTTCGGTTTGTCGTGGGAGATCAAGTTCGAGGCGCTGCTCGTGCTCATGATCGCTTCGTGCATCGCTGGACACTACACGGCGATCCGTCACGACATGCACGTGATTCTCGACACCGTCGCGCCCTACATGTTTTTGCCCTTCTTCGTCATGACGGGCGCAGCGCTTAAGCTGGACCAGGTCGTGGCCGCCATCCCGCTCATGAGTCTGTACGTGGTTCTGCGCTATGTGGCGATCTTCATCGCTTGCTACTTCGGCGGTCGCTACGTGCTCAAGCTGACGCCGAGGCAGTACAACAACTTGTGGTTGACGATGACACCGCAGGCTGGTGTGGCTCTGGGTCTGGCGAACGAGGTCCAGGCGATGAGCACTGAATCGTGGGCGGCGGAGTTCTCAGCGACGATCGTGGCGGCCGTGGTGGTGAACCAGATTATTGGTCCTGTGCTGTGTGCGATGGGTCTGAGTCGTGCAGGTGAGACTCTGAAGGACCGTATGGTGGCGGCAGACGCAGCATCCAAGGGCGGCTTCGACAGCGGAGACAAGAGCATTCACGGCGGTGGGTTTAGCAGCAGCGCTTTCGGTGGGAGATTCAGCAGCATCCACGGCGGCGGTATGAGTCAGTTCGAAGTAAGTCGACGCATGTCGAGTCCCGCCGTGACGCTGGGCAACGGAGACCCGCGATCGCTGCTGCCGTTCTACAAGGTTCAAAACGCCGTCGTCATCGGAGACGACGAAGTGGCCTTCGAGGTCGCGCTCGAGCTTTCCCTTTACGGTGCACAGGTGAACGTTCCTCTCCTGGACGAAGAGCGCACCAGCAAGTGGCAGAAGATGAACGAGACCATCCTCAAGCGCACTGCCAAGGGGGACCTCATCTCGTACAAGAACACGCTGAAAGACCGTGACGGCGCGCAAGCCATGTCGTCGGCCGACGTGCTGATCTTCACTGGTGATGCCAACCGCACACGCGAGAACGTGCACTTGCTCAAGTCTCTGCTGGGTGCATCGCACCCGCGCATGATCGCACTGGTGCCAGACTGCAAGTTCAGCAAGGAGATGAAGGCGCAGGGGGTGCTGGTGATCCAGCCGTCCATCGCTCTGGCTAACATCGCCACGCGTATGGCGTTGCTGGACACGAAGTTGGCCGAGGCGCTGTCCAACGAGATCAGTACCACGAGCGACTTCAGCACTGCCTCGTACTTCTTGCGGGCCGACGGTGGAGATCTGGCCGACATGCGGCTGGAGGGCCGTCGACTGGCACTTGGCCGCAATGTGGTGAGCCACCACTCGGTGGACTACGACCGCCTTGCAGAGGCTCTTTACGCCGAGAACCTGCCAATGCCCCCGCCGCCGTCTCGCGTTGCCATGTTCGGCACTTCTGCGGCCGCCGGCTTCGACCCGTTCCAGCGTGAGCGGAACAACTCGGAGTTTTTCGTCGTGCACGACGAGCGCGACGAGAATGAGGAGATCGTCATGGATGCTCAGTACGGACCGTACTCGTCTCGCGGCAACTCTCGACTAAGTCTTCAGCGATCTCCTCTCCAGCTTGGAGCGAGTCGCTTCCAACGTGGCGTTGGTGGCGGCCGAGGGAGGCGCACGCCCGGACGCACCAAGTCCGGTTTCTAATGAGCTGCACCAACTTACAACTAAAAACTACCGTCGTACTGTAGTCTGTTTGTCGGTCAGCGTTGTGGTTTGCCATGTCAGAGTTTGAAAAGATCTCAAGAGTGTGTAAAAGAGTTCGAGCTTTGAAGCAAGATCCGATGGATAGTGCACTTCGCTTCTGCCTAAGCTGCCTTTACATGTTAACTTCTGTACCACTGTACTGGTTTTATAATACTGTAGTAAAACAGGAGAAGTAGTACTACTATTTTAAAATACAGAGGCCCACCGAAACGCTACAATTTGTAGCCTCTCTCTCTGTCTATGTAGTGGAAATTGTTCCTCAGTCTTCTACCATGACTCAATCGCTCTCCGCCTCGCTGGCTGTCTCATTCGGCTGACTCGATACGTCGGGCTTCACGGGGGCACTCCGCGATATGACTACAATGTAGTCACTACTTGTACGTTCACACCTGCCACACACGTCGACGATGTAGATGGTCTCGACCACATGAGGAGGTTGGTGGGTTTCTGCGTTCGCAGGCCACCGCGCACGTGGAGCCGGCCTTTACGTTTGAAATAATACCATACGACCACAAGGCATGTCCCGGCGTGCCGAACACACAAGAAGCTTCATGTACGCTGTCCACATGGCCGGTGCTTCGTCGAGTTGATGCGACGCAGGGATAGACGACAGGAAAATCGAGGCATCGCAGGCGATCGCAATCAAAATGTCGGGGAGTGTTAAACAGGGCTCAACACTGCAACTTCATTCCGGCATTCGCCCTCTACACCTGACCGCAGTCTAAACGCCAATACAACGCGTCCGATGCGAGAGACTCGAGCCTGCACGGGGCGGTTGCAGTCGCTCCTGCTGGCGCTCACTGTCGTCTCTTTGCACGTTGTCTCGGGTGAGCGGGCAGGTCACCACGCGGACAATGGCCATGACATTGTTACCCGTCGATTAAGCGGCGCCGCAGACCCGGACAAAACCGTGCCGTTCAACTCGTGGGGCAACACCATCGAGACGCTGCGGTGCGGGCTGGCCTTCGTCATCGTGCTCGTGGCCGCACACCCGCTCGGACTCTTCTTCCCCAAGTTTTTCAAGCTCCCGCTCATCACGGGCTACCTGGTCATTGGGATCATTGCTGGTCCATTCGTGGCCAACCTGCTCACGGAAAGTCTCGTGGACATGCTGTCGACCTACGTGAGTGCGCTGGCGCTGTCGTTCATCTCGTTCCAGGCGGGCCAGGAGATCTACCTGCCAGAGCTGCGTCCGCAACTCCGGTCCATCATGATTCTGCTCGGTGTGCTCTACGTGACGGCCATGGTCATCCTGACATCGGTGCATTTGTTAGTTGAAAGCTCCTTCTTCTACGACGACCTCGCTCTGAGCTGTCAGTTGGGGATCGCCCTCATGTTCGGCTCCATCTCCGTATTGGGCTCACCGGCCACCGTGATGGCCATTAAGATTGAACTGAACAGCGTGGGGCCGTTCACGAGTCTCATGCTCGGTGCTACCATGACGGCCGAGTTTGTGGTGCTCGTGTCCTTCTCCGTCTCGCGCATAGTGTGCTCCATCTACTGCGCCGAATTGGACGTATCGGTCGGCAACCTCCTGTTCACATTGAGCATCGTGATGTCGAACGTGCTGCTGGGGGTGATTCTCGCGGGCGTGACGTTCGTGATTTTCCAGATCCCGGGAGGCGAGCACCACGCGCCTCTCGGGCACGCGGACGGCCATGAAGAAGCTCACGGCGATAGACCAAGCGCTTCGGCGTATTACAACCAGAACACGGACCTGAAAGCACCAACTTCCGTTAACATGGACAGCGCCCCGCACCCGCACAACGCGTACGCGGAAGACATGGAGCACGGGAGCGCTGCTGCTACAGAGCCGTCCTCGCTTTTGACTCCTCAGGCTTCGCTCTGCTTGAAAGGCTTCATCTGGTTGACGATGGGGTACGTGTTCTACCTCTCAACGACGACGATCGCCAAGGCCACCGACGTCGCGTTTGGTCTGTCGTGGGAGGTCAAGTTCGAGCCTCTGCTCGTACTGATGATCGCCGCGTGCATCGCTGGACACCACACGGCGGTCCGTCACGACATGCACGTGATTCTCGATACTGCGGCCCCCTACATGTTCCTGCCGTTCTTCGTCATGACGGGCGCAGCGCTCAAGCTGGACCAAGTTGTGAATGCCATCCCGCTCATGACGGTGTATGTGCTGCTGCGCTATGTGGCGATCTTCATCGCTTGCTACGTGGGCGGGCGCTTCCTACTCAAGTTGACGCCACGGCAGTACAACAACTTGTGGTTGACAATGACGCCGCAGGCTGGTGTGGCCCTGGGGCTGGCCAACGAGGTGAAGGCCATGAGCGATGACACGTGGGCGGCCGACTTTGCGGCGACGATCGTGGCGGCCGTGGTGGTGAACCAGATCGTAGGTCCTGTGCTGTGTGCAATGGGGCTCGGAGGCGCCGGTGAAACCCTCAAGGACCGCGCAGCAGAAGAACACGACGATAAACTCGATGCCGACGGAAAGGATCTGGAGCACGATGGAGACGAAAGTGATCGCATCCCACGGCAAAGTCGGATGTCGGTCAGGGCCAGCAGAGTTTCGACGCACGGCCACGGAGACCCGAGCGCGCCACTCCCGTTCTACAAGGTTCAAAACGCCGTCGTCATTGGAGACGACGAAGTGGCCTTCGAGGTCGCGCTCGAGCTTTCACTCTACGGCGCACAGGTGAACGTCCCCCTTCTGGACCAAGAACGCACGAGCAAGTGGCAGAAGATGAACGAGACCATCCTCAAGCGCACTGCCAAGGGGGACCTCATCTCGTACAAGAACACGCTGAAAGACCGCGACGGCGCCCAGACCATGTCGTCGGCCGACGTTCTCGTCTTCACAGGCGACGCCAGCCGCACACGCGAGAACATTCGTATGCTGAAATCGTTATTGGGCGAGTCTCACCCGCGCATGATCGCACTGGTGCCCGACTGCAAGTTCAGCAAGGAGATGAAGGCGCAGGGGGTGTTGGTGATCCAGCCGTCGATCGCGCTGGCCAACATCGCGACTCGTATGGCGCTGCTGGATAAGAAGTTTGCCGAGGCGCTGTCCAACGAGATCAGTACCACGAGCGACTTCAGCACGGCCTCGTACTTCTTGCGGGCCGACGGAGGAGGACACCGGGGGTCCGTGTCCGAGATGTCCTTGGATGCTCGTCGATTGGCCTTGGGGCGAAGTGTAGTGAACCACCATTCGGTTCACTACGACCGTCTCATGGAGACGTTGGCCGCCGAAAACCTGCCAATGCCGCCTCCACCGTCTCGAGTCGCCATGTTCGGCACCTCCGCTGCTGGCTTTGACCCGTTTTCCAGCCGAGACAACGCGTCGAGTTTCTTCGTCGTGCACGATGACCCGGAAGAAGGCGAAGAGATCATCCTGAGCACACCGTACGCATTGCCCAACGCTCGGTCTCACCGTCGAATTAGTCTTTCTCGATCGTCCCGCCATTCTCTCGCCAGCGCTTCAAGCGAGGTTCGCCATCGGCCAGGCGTGAACAAAAATTAATGCTACTTGAGAATGCCGTCAAGGATCGAGCGCACAGCACAGCTCCAATGGCATCCACGAGCTCACGCAGGGGTGCCGTGTGGAGATCGTTCTGTTGAGCACGAACGTTTTCGATATTCACCAATGCTAAGAAAAGGTCTGGTCCAAATTTGCGCGCCATTGAACCAGTGCAATTGCCAGTTCCTCGTATTACGTGACCAAACGACTTCCAAGGAACGTCTTGTCAATGGTTAATCGGAGACAACTGATGCTACCATTAATCGAGGAGATATCTTCGAAGCTGGTGATGATTGTAGACAATAAGGTTTCACCTGCGCCAAAAACAAAATTAGCATGAAATTAAATTCGATAGAGACCATGTACTTCTTCACTTGAAGTAGTATGTTATTTCTACTATATTATTTTTGTTGTTGTAAATATATGACTTGATGTATAGACACCGACGTAGAAGAATGTAAGAACTGCTTAGAAAAAGATCGTGAGCTACGGCGGATGTTGTTTGTGTCAATGATGTACATTTATCGTACACTAAGGCCACTATATGAGCAAGCTCATGTCAAAGACATATCGATAAAACCGGATGCTATTCCAAGATCGGGTTGATAGCTCAAGATGTATTAAAATACTAGATATCAGCTATGTCGATTTGATCGAAATGCACCCGGACGATGACCCAAATCTGCAGTCGCCATCAGATCCAACTTTAGAGCCAGAAGCGATCAAACTTACGTTAAATTACCCTCGCTTAGCCACGTATAATATGAGAATGATCCTGCATCTCTTGGGTAAAGCTCTCAAAGCAGAAGGTGATGAACGATCAATATTCAAATACCCGCAATTTTGCGGTAGTAGGATAAATATTAGGAGTAAATCAGATTACTCTCTTCTCACTGGATGAGTTGAAAGTAGTAGGAATAGATATCAAGGATGCCACACGGTAGTCGTATTAGTATACTACCGCAAAATTCGGTTACTATTAACTATCCAACTCTGGTGGTGATACATAAGTGTGGGTTGCAGACCCAGTAAAGATCTCACAACGAATTAAACTACCGATGAACCGAGCCAGATTATTGGTTCGACCGTATTGAAAGCTGATCAAATTATGCTACTACTTAAGTATGTGATAGTGTGTTCTTTCCCTGTGGCCGGTTTATTATGGCCAGCAGCGTATTATTTTGTCTGACAAAATGCGTGTAACTGACTTCCAATACGAATCGTAAAAAAACTACATATATCATATTTTATGATTAATATTATGATTCATTTTCTCCGTGCTCGACGACCATCTGCGGTGAATAGGGAGTAATTAGCGCCGGATATAGAGGTGACAGAAGCTGTGTTGCCTGCCGGCGTTGCGAGGCCAAAAAATGGCGTATATGACTCTGTTAAATACCCAGAAGCTGTACAAATTTCTGATGATACTGCTTCTCCTCTCAGAAGATACCCATCTGATGCCATGCCAAACGCTCTTGAAATTTTGAAGCCAAAACATGTTGTTGAAACTGAGAGCACTACTGGTTTTTGAATTCTACCCAAGCTCGATGAAAGCACCAGCTTGTCAATGCGGCGTGCCATGGTCTGGTTGCTCATCCCTTCGATTTCTTGTAGCGTCGACCCTTTTGCGATGCGATAGAAATCTACGTCCTGCAATCTCTGTTCACGCCCGAAGGTTTCCCATGATGACTCGGCTGTAAAATATTGCCTCTGCAGAGTCTTCGTCACTACCAAGTGAATCGCGGATTCTGCGGGTATACGCATCAGAATGTTTTTGACCACGCGAAGATTTACGGCACTGCTGTAACCCCCGCATTTACCAGAGATGAGGTTCGATGTTGTCCGAAAATCGATGCGATCTTCGTTTCGAGTTCGAACGAGGTTGTCAAAGCGGGTCGAGCTGTCATTTAGCCATTCTGGCCATTTCTCGTTCGGAGGAGACAGGAACGGCACGATCCGAGTCCCCCACCCGGCGATTTCAACGTCCCGAGGCAGCTGCATCATCTCGCCTGGCTCACTCACACCCAACTCGAACAGCAGTTCACGCAAAAACGTCGGGAATGCCACCCCACCGAAGCCCCCAGCATGACTTGCCAACACAATGGCAGCTGCAGTCAACGCTTCGAGACGCATCCCATCGTTCGAGCGCTGTTCGGTGTTGTCACAGTGAACTGGTGGTTGGATCTTCGACATGACCATACGCAACCGCTGGTCGAACGGACGAAACGATGGTCCTCCCGTCATGGTCAAGTGCAGCAGCATGTCTTCCTTTGGGGGCGGAAGCACACAACGACACGTCCAGGAGTCATCGCCCTTCCTCAACTGACCATCTGTGTCTAGCTGCAGCCTGAAGGCGGATTGTTCAAGTAGGCGGGCGAAGTGGCCGCCAATAATATTAACTTTGTCGTCCAGTACTTGATAGCTGGTGCAGAGCAACAAGCACAACTGGCCCATCTCAAATTCGACCGACCGCTTCTTCAGCTTATCAAATCGCTGTGCCAGAGTACTAGCCATCGCAGTCAAGTAGTGGTTTAGGTCGCGGTTGTCAATGTACGGATTGTCTTGCACATACTCGAGAGCAATTTCAGCAAACAGCGGTCGGCTATGTTTTATGATCTCCATGATCAGCGCGGGCACGTCAGCGTCACCGTTGAAAGAAATACGAGGAAACGACGGAACCACCACACACCAGAGACACGGCCCAGCTTGTCGAGCTCGACTGCTGGTCGCGAGTAGAATTCGTGCTGTCCCGTTCGTGGAGCTGACCACAACAGCAAGGTCAAACGAGCGAAACACGTTCCTCATCGTACGAAGGGAATTTTCAAGTTCCCACTGGTACTTATCGCCAAGATGCGTTTTGGTACGCCCTGCACGCGGAAATTCATCCAGGAAAAAAACTAAGGGCTTCGCGCCACGCTCTTCACGACGATTGAGTTCGTCTATTACGTCTGAGCGCTGGCTTCTCCGCAGAATACATCGCGTCCACGCAGCGCGGCCAGAATGAAGCCGTACGAGGCAAGGGTCGTGTTGCCACGAATTTGACCGACAGAGCCAAGTGGAACTCGATTGCCAAGTGTCCCACATTTCAGGGCTTCCAAGTCGCTGCGAACGCAAGCTTGGAACGTTCTCATACGCTCTGCATACGCGTCATACACGCTTTGCTCGCGATCACCGGGGTTTCCGCACACAATGTAGAACACATCGCAATCCCCTCTGGCTTGCAAGTTGAATGCCATTTGCGTCTTGCCCGTGCCAGACGAATTTTCCAACACGACAAATGGCGTGGAAATGTTCTGCTCTTTCCCCTCCACGACGACGTTCACGAGGTGCCTCGAAAGAGATTGAACCTCCTCGCTGTCTTTGAGACGATCGGCAACCTTCATGTATGAAAATACCTTAATACCTTGTCGGCATATTTTTTGTCGCCAATGCGTAACATCTTCGTAGCCACTTCTTCGGTCGGAACCGCCCGGTCTACCACCACCAACACGTGAACTTGCCCCCCAGCGGGGTGAAAATCGCCGAAGTACTTGGCGTCGTTGAGCCACAGAGACGGATCCATCTGCTCGAAGCCTTGTGCGTGTTCATGCTCATCGAGCGTCACACCTGCCGCGCCCGCCCCATTCAGCCACGCCTCGGCCTCCTTCGCCAGGAAGAGCTGCAAGTCACGAAATGCACGACCCTTTCTTTCTTCTTTCTCCTTGATCGCATCCTTCAACTTCCACACCGGTAGACCATCGTCGATCTCCACACCGTCGCCTCCCGCCTGACCGACAATCGTATAGGTCAGCAAGAGCAGCACTATTTCCTTCGAGGCGGCAGATTCTCGATAAGATAGAAGGGAGGAAGAGATTTTTGTACCGTACTTAAGCGGGAAACAAAGGCGTGATGAAGCGGTGTCACATAGATGACGGTGCATTTCCTGGAGGCACGAATGGAAATGATCTTTTACACATATATACACAAACTCAGTGTGGTACACATATGCTGCGCAAGCCATCCATTGCAGCCCGCTGCCAGCTCCCCAGTTCAACTTTCGACCAAGACACGAAAGCCAAGTTAGTTTAAGTCCCGCCTCTCCTCGTCCCTTTTGGATGAGCGGATGGCCATGCACATATGCCCATTAAGAATACGCTGATACCCCAAACGTTGTGGAAATCTGGGTGTGCTTCTCGCCGACGTGACGTTCGTGAATAGGGTTGGTAATTCAAGGTTAATATCGATGATATTAATCATTACAATCGTTTATATTCCTCATTCACATGGTGATATTAATGATGAATATAAAAAAAAGTTAACTGTGGTCAATAATCGATCTAGACTATGTAAACTGGGACAACAGAGGAAGTCGCAGAGTGGAGCACGAGCGCAAGGGCAACTGGAAGAACGATATGACAGACTACTTCGAGGACGGCGCCAGGTAAGCCAACTTGAGCTGCTCTCCTGGTGCTGAATCCGGCTTGCGACGGTTCAAGCTGAACGCCTAGTTAACTTTTATTTTCCTCGGGTATTTGTTTGTATTGTATTGTGAACGCTTTTCGCGAGCTGCCTGGCCACCGTAGTGGTTCAACTTCCGCATGCGTCGGATTATCTCTCATTTTTACTATTCTCTCTCTTTTTCTCGACCAGAGTCCGTCTAACGGCGCGTTCGCGAGTCGTCCATCGGTGAGGGCCTTCCAACTCTTGCGATCCTGTGCACACAGGCGGAGGAGACAAAGGTCGGGAGCCCGTTGAAGTCGATGTCCGGAGGAAAGAGTCTGGAGGTCAGCAGCTAAAACAAGAGGAAGCGTGAGTCGTTGTCTGCCGCGCGACTTGCCGCTCGCGCTGGTTCTGAAATAGGCGTCCATGTAGCGGTAGGCGGGGATGCCGGCTGGGCGTCGAAGGATATGTCTAAATAGTCTCCATCTGCTTCGGAGTAGATGGAAACGGAGAGGATCCATTCCAGTTCGGTCGTAAAGCTTGTCATTCGAGATCCGGTTGAGTAGTGTACCCCGATCACTTGGCGTAGTTGTTTCCGGTGGAGCTTTCGAGACTGAGTAGATCGGTGTGGGTTAGAGCCCATGTCCCACAGTTATACAGCAGGATTGGCAGGACGTAGCAGTTGCAGAGCCGGACTCGGGTTGCTTCTGAGGTCTTTAATGGCCGAAGCCAGATCTTCCACATTCGGTGTAGCGCTGCGGTGGCGAGGGTTTTGCGTCTGGAGAGGTCTTCTGCGTCGCCGAGGAGAGAGCCTAATTTGCGCGTATTGCGCCAGGTCTCATCTTTGGCCGTGCGATCCGGTTGGAGTGGGCTGTTGGGCTGCGGTGTACGATGGTATGTTCCGTCTTGGTGGTGTTCATCTGGAGGGATCACTTGGCCAGGATGGCAGGTGCTTCAGTTTCGATCAGGGTGGCAAGCTCAGCTTGTTTACATATGAAGTCGGTGCCGTCAGCGTACACAATCATGTCTGCGAGGAGGTCATGGGGAACGTCGATGTGGCTGGCTAGGTCGCGAAGAGCTGCTTAAGGTAAACAACAAAAAGAACAGGAGATAATGAGTCGCCTTGGGGGGAGGGGTACCTGTGTTACTCTCCAACGGCGAGAGCAACTGAGTGCCGAGTCGGAGTGAGAGTTTCCTCTTTCGAAGTAGAAGTCGAATCAGGCGGAGTTCGTCGTCGTCGACGATCTTCTCGAGCACGAAGAGGAGTTTGTCGCTGTTGACGGTGTCAAAAGCACGTGAGAGGGTCGATGCCGAGGATATGGAACCGTTCCTGGTATCTCTGGACACGTGCTGCTATCCATCTGTGAGACCATACTGCGTCGGCAGTACTGCGACTGGGCCGAAACCCGCTTTGGTGCGGGGATAGGAAGCGTTCGACCTTCGGGGAAATGCGGTGCAGCACCACGAGCGAAATGGCCTTGCGGATGCTGTCCAGAAGTACGATGGGTCTGAGGCTGGTGCACTGACCAGCCGGCTTGTTTGGCTTCGGGAGTCCGAGTAGAATCCCGTCACCCAGATGGATGTTGTCTCCGGTTGAAAATCCGTGGTTGAGGATGTCGGCGAGCGGTTTGGCGAGAATTGTCGATCCATACTTGAGTAGCTCGGGGGGGATGGCGTCCGGGCCCGTGGCGCGTCCATTGCGTACCCGTTTGAACACGTGGTCGAGCTCTTCGGCGGTGATGGGGTTGTCCAAGGGTCGTTTGATCCCGTCGTCGGCGACGGGCTATCTTGTTGGATCTGCGAATTGGTCTTGGAAATGCTGTTTGATCTTGATACCGGTTTGCTTGCGGCTGAGAATGTATTTGCCGTTGGAGTCACATACCGATGTTAATGTTGAGCGCTTTCGGAAAAGGGCTCGAGTTGCCTTAAACATTCGCGCCGATGGGCGTGAGTGCTCGATGGCGGTTAGTTTCTCCTCAATTGAGGCGGTAGCAAGTGCTTTGCTGCGCTCTCGGATCTGGTGAAGTAAGCGGTTGAGTGCGGAGGGCTTGTACGTCCCTCGCGTGGTCGTTGTAGATGAGTAGGCGGAGTTTGCGTTGTTCGTAAGAGAGGCGGGCTAGCTCGGGGTCGGCTTGCTTGGCGTTGGTGGCGAGTGGCAGGTATCCAACCGAGTCTGCAGCCGCTTCCATTGCTGTGTTCAGCGTGGCTACCCATCGCTGGTCCGTCGGTTTGCGTTGACATGGCAGGTCTTTGATCATCGTTGTGAGCAGTGTCTGATATTGCGTGCGGGACTTGCGGTTGTGGACCAGAAGGTGCGTCGTGAGGCAGGTTGCAGCATCATTCAATCGTGGTGGTCCTTGGCTGCGACGTAGTCCGCGGAGTACGCGGAGGTTGAAGTCCAGCGTGACGAGTTTGTGATCAGACGATATGAGCATTCCTCCCCATGACTGCGCGTTTACGCAAAGGGATTTGTTCCGTTGACTGTAGATGATGTAGTCGATTTGGTTGTAGATGCAGTGGTCCTTGATGCGGTGTGTCCATGTCGTGATGTTGCAGGCGCGCTTCTGAAATGCTGTATTGGAAATATACAAATCGTTAGCGTCACAAAATGAGGCGAGGACGTGACCGTTGCGGTTGCGTCGGCCGCGTCCCCACTTTCCTAAGAAGGCTTCTTGGTCTCGACGTTGCCCGATTTTCGCGTTGAAGTCTCCGAGGATGAATGTTGCGTCTCATTGGGGGAGCTTCGAGAGCGCTGCATTGAGGTCCTCATAAAAGCGGTCGATCTCAGTGGAGGCGTATCCGCTATGTGGGGAGTACGCGTTGATAATGTTGACTCGGTGAGCTTTGGGCAGATGTAGCTGAAGAACTCAAAGCGGTCTGAATGGGCCCAGTACTTGTGAAGGAACCTATGGAGGTGGGTGCGACTGCGAAACCAATGCCATGCCAGCGGTTTGCCGTCGGCAAAGTCAGGAGATGGTACGTACCTGCCTTCTGCTCGCTTTGGTAGATTACCCTAGTCTCTTGGAGCCCCAGGATGTCGATCTGGTAGGTCGACAGGTCCCGAGGAAGGGTCTCATGTTGCTTGCGATGAGAGCCAATGGATTGCACATTAAACGCACCTAGCCGGAGATCGCGCGTAGGCCTCTTCTGGCGGGGGCGTCATGGCTGCGTAGATGGGAGCTGGGGGTGAGAGAGTGTTGTAGAGGGGGAGTTGAAGAGGTAGAGATCCGTGAAAGACTGACAGACGCGATGAAGCGTCTGCCGGAAGCGTTGGGCCAGCATCATGCTAGCCCAGGCTTCCCGGGAGGACGTCACTCCAACCCGACCAGAATGGTTATTTTGATTCTAATCATTAATATCCGTTGTTCAGAGTTATTATCTATTAACCCTTTCGTGAACGCAAGGTAGTCACTCAATCAAACTATACTATACAAGTCAAGATGTTAAGCTACGAAAGGGGGCATTTTGCCCCCTATCATAGACCACGGTACTCGCCTAGAAGCTGTCCTTTCTGGATAGTAGAAAGAAGATGGGCTTTAGGAGGGATAGGTCGCGAAGTTATGATGAAAGGGGGCATTTTGCCCCCTTTCATAAGCTACGGTACTACCACGCTACCCCGTTGGTCATTTTTCTGATTGGTCGAAAAAACGCTTCCGCCTCATTATTTGCGACCGCGGCGCTTGATTGGATATTCCTCTGGCTGGAGTGATGACGTAAGGCGGCATATCCTGAACCAGATCCCGAAAGATATGGGGTCCCACGTGCAATATATCGGCATCAGCCATCGGTGCGTGGGCGAGGGCAAGAGTCCGGCATGCTAGCGAAGCATTCGCACCACTACCTGCTTCAACAACCGCAGCGCTTCAGGCGACGTTGCACACAGAGCACTTTCATTCTCGAATTGTTTGTGAAGTAGTGAATCGCTCGTGCAATGAAGTTGGCACGGTTTGCCTTATGACTCCAAAGAAGGTAGGTCATGTATGTCTCTTGACTTCACTATAATAATTGCCGCTGTATTAATATGAATCTAATTATGGAAATCCAGACTCTTCTTGACGATCGCAACTGACTGATCATTTTCAGAAACATCCACGACTAGAATGGAGAGCCGTCGAACCGATCATTTGCGCGGGGCAGAATCTGGAGGTGGTGGTGAGAGCGAGAGTCACGAGCATTTGCGCGAGGCGGCGTCCGGTAGCAGTGGCGGTGCCTGGTGTGACGTAGCGCTTGGAGATTTCGCCCCGCGGCTGCTTAGTGTCTCCTTCCTGGGCAACACGTGTGCACCCTGCGTTGGATCAGAGTGAATCTCCTTATAGACGGCCCGCCCCGACGAGGGATTTATCCGGGGCCGTGAGTTCCTTCGGAATACCTTCTACAGACAAGAAGGTCCCGGGGAACTCGGTCAGTAACCTCACCTTGTGTACCCCCTTCGAATCGGTTGTTTAGACCAGGGATAAGGTCAACCACTGAGAACCTTTTGAGTCCCGACCTAGTACAGTACGC
Source organism: Phytophthora pseudosyringae (assembly GCA_019155715.1). Taxonomy (NCBI): domain Eukaryota; phylum Oomycota; class Peronosporomycetes; order Peronosporales; family Peronosporaceae; genus Phytophthora; species Phytophthora pseudosyringae. The sequence continues at coordinate 48,889 of JAGDFM010000307.1, forward strand.
TGGTGGGTAGCTAGACAAACAATCACCCGGGGAGTGCTACCAGAATCACGGGGTGGGATTAATACGCAACTAAAATATGTACACTGGTTCTTTCGGAGAGAGATGACACGAGGCGACTGCACAAAAATTGCCGGAGCGCCGTTTCTCAGCATCCACCGGAAACGGCCGACGCTGATTGGTCAGGAAGTTCGTCTCGCGGGACATGCGAGTCGTTGTGTGCGAAGCCCGACGGCCTTCAAGCTGTTGTCTGCTTCCGGACGACGACCGAGTCGACCTCCTGAAGCCGTACTTCTGGACACGCCGTGACTGACATAGTGAGTCCAAGTGATTTCCGACCGATGGTGTTCCGAACGACTTGGAGCGGTTCCGGAAGTTGGCTTCCGGACGGAGACGTTCCGGACGATCAAGTGTCCCATATGGTAGGGGC